>JBAPGN010002480.1:55000-60000 GCA_037355405.1 Vitis amurensis | reverse complement strand
CTAAACCCTAAACCCTAAACCCTAAACCCTAAACCCTAAACCCTAAACCCTAAACCCTAAACCCTAAACCCTAAACCCTAAACCCTAAACCCTAAACCCTAAACCCTAAACCCTAAACCCTAAACCCTAAACCCTAAACCCTAAACCCTAAACCCTAAACCCTAAACCCTAAACCCTAAACCCTAAACCCTAAACCCTAAACCCTAAACCCTAAACCCTAAACCCTAAACCCTAAACCCTAAACCCTAAACCCTAAACCCTAAACCCTAAACCCTAAACCCTAAACCCTAAACCCTAAACCCTAAACCCTAAACCCTAAACCCTAAACCCTAAACCCTAAACCCTAAACCCTAAACCCTAAACCCTAAACCCTAAACCCTAAACCCTAAACCCTAAACCCTAAACCCTAAACCCTAAACCCTAAACCCTAAACCCTAAACCCTAAACCCTAAACCCTAAACCCTAAACCCTAAACCCTAAACCCTAAACCCTAAACCCTAAACCCTAAACCCTAAACCCTAAACCCTAAACCCTAAACCCTAAACCCTAAACCCTAAACCCTAAACCCTAAACCCTAAACCCTAAACCCTAAACCCTAAACCCTAAACCCTAAACCCTAAACCCTAAACCCTAAACCCTAAACCCTAACCTAACCCTAAACCCTAAACCCTAAACCCTAAACCCTAAACCCTAAACCCTAAACCCTAAACCCTAAACCCTAAACCCTAAACCCTAAACCCTAAACCCTAAACCCTAAACCCTAAACCCTAAACCCTAAACCCTAAACCCTAAACCCTAAACCCTAAACCCTAAACCCTAAACCCTAAACCCTAAACCCTAAACCCTAAACCCTAAACCCTAAACCCTAAACCCTAAACCCTAAACCCTAAACCCTAAACCCTAAACCCTAAACCCTAAACCCTAAACCCTAAACCCTAAACCCTAAACCCTAAACCCTAAACCCTAAACCCTAAACCCTAAACCCTAAACCCTAAACCCTAAACCCTAAACCCTAAACCCTAAACCCTAAACCCTAAACCCTAAACCCTAAACCCTAAACCCTAAACCCTAAACCCTAAACCCTAAACCCTAAACCCTAAACCCTAAACCCTAAACCCTAAACCCTAAACCCTAAACCCTAAACCCTAAACCCTAAACCCTAAACCCTAAACCCTAAACCCTAAACCCTAAACCCTAAACCCTAAACCCTAAACCCTAAACCCTAAACCCTAAACCCTAAACCCTAAACCCTAAACCCTAAACCCTAAACCCTAAACCCTAAACCCTAAACCCTAAACCCTAAACCCTAAACCCTAAACCCTAAACCCTAAACCCTAAACCCTAAACCCTAAACCCTAAACCCTAAACCCTAAACCCTAAACCCTAAACCCTAAACCCTAAACCCTAAACCCTAAACCCTAAACCCTAAACCCTAAACCCTAAACCCTAAACCCTAAACCCTAAACCCTAAACCCTAAACCCTAAACCCTAAACCCTAAACCCTAAACCCTAAACCCTAAACCCTAAACCCTAAACCCTAAACCCTAAACCCTAAACCCTAAACCCTAAACCCTAAACCCTAAACCCTAAACCCTAAACCCTAAACCCTAAACCCTAAACCCTAAACCCTAAACCCTAAACCCTAAACCCTAAACCCTAAACCCTAAACCCTAAACCCTAAACCCTAAACCCTAAACCCTAAACCCTAAACCCTAAACCCTAAACCCTAAACCCTAAACCCTAAACCCTAAACCCTAAACCCTAAACCCTAAACCCTAAACCCTAAACCCTAAACCCTAAACCCTAAACCCTAAACCCTAAACCCTAAACCCTAAACCCTAAACCCTAAACCCTAAACCCTAAACCCTAAACCCTAAACCCTAAACCCTAAACCCTAAACCCTAAACCCTAAACCCTAAACCCTAAACCCTAAACCCTAAACCCTAAACCCTAAACCCTAAACCCTAAACCCTAAACCCTAAACCCTAAACCCTAAACCCTAAACCCTAAACCCTAAACCCTAAACCCTAAACCCTAAACCCTAAACCCTAAACCCTAAACCCTAAACCCTAAACCCTAAACCCTAAACCCTAAACCCTAAACCCTAAACCCTAAACCCTAACCCTAAACCCTAAACCCTAAACCCTAAACCCTAAACCCTAAACCCTAAACCCTAAACCCTAAACCCTAAACCCTAAACCCTAAACCCTAAACCCTAAACCCTAAACCCTAAACCCTAAACCCTAAACCCTAAACCCTAAACCCTAAACCCTAAACCCTAAACCCTAAACCCTAAACCCTAAACCCTAAACCCTAAACCCTAAACCCTAAACCCTAAACCCTAAACCCTAAACCCTAAACCCTAAACCCTAAACCCTAAACCCTAAACCCTAAACCCTAAACCCTAAACCCTAAACCCTAAACCCTAAACCCTAAACCCTAAACCCTAAACCCTAAACCCTAAACCCTAAACCCTAAACCCTAAACCCTAAACCCTAAACCCTAAACCCTAAACCCTAAACCCTAAACCCTAAACCCTAAACCCTAAACCCTAAACCCTAAACCCTAAACCCTAAACCCTAAACCCTAAACCCTAAACCCTAAACCCTAAACCCTAAACCCTAAACCCTAAACCCTAAACCCTAAACCCTAAACCCTAAACCCTAAACCCTAAACCCTAAACCCTAAACCCTAAACCCTAAACCCTAAACCCTAAACCCTAAACCCTAAACCCTAAACCCTAAACCCTAAACCCTAAACCCTAAACCCTAAACCCTAAACCCTAAACCCTAAACCCTAAACCCTAAACCCTAAACCCTAAACCCTAAACCCTAAACCCTAAACCCTAAACCCTAAACCCTAAACCCTAAACCCTAAACCCTAAACCCTAAACCCTAAACCCTAAACCCTAAACCCTAAACCCTAAACCCTAAACCCTAAACCCTAAACCCTAAACCCTAAACCCTAAACCCTAAACCCTAAACCCTAAACCCTAAACCCTAAACCCTAAACCCTAAACCCTAAACCCTAAACCCTAAACCCTAAACCCTAAACCCTAAACCCTAAACCCTAAACCCTAAACCCTAAACCCTAAACCCTAAACCCTAAACCCTAAACCCTAAACCCTAAACCCTAAACCCTAAACCCTAAACCCTAAACCCTAAACCCTAAACCCTAAACCCTAAACCCTAAACCCTAAACCCTAAACCCTAAACCCTAAACCCTAAACCCTAAACCCTAAACCCTAAACCCTAAACCCTAAACCCTAAACCCTAAACCCTAAACCCTAAACCCTAAACCCTAAACCCTAAACCCTAAACCCTAAACCCTAAACCCTAAACCCTAAACCCTAAACCCTAAACCCTAAACCCTAAACCCTAAACCCTAAACCCTAAACCCTAAACCCTAAACCCTAAACCCTAAACCCTAAACCCTAAACCCTAAACCCTAAACCCTAAACCCTAAACCCTAAACCCTAAACCCTAAACCCTAAACCCTAAACCCTAAACCCTAAACCCTAAACCCTAAACCCTAAACCCTAAACCCTAAACCCTAAACCCTAAACCCTAAACCCTAAACCCTAAACCCTAAACCCTAAACCCTAAACCCTAAACCCTAAACCCTAAACCCTAAACCCTAAACCCTAAACCCTAAACCCTAAACCCTAAACCCTAAACCCTAAACCCTAAACCCTAAACCCTAAACCCTAAACCCTAAACCCTAAACCCTAAACCCTAAACCCTAAACCCTAAACCCTAAACCCTAAACCCTAAACCCTAAACCCTAAACCCTAAACCCTAAACCCTAAACCCTAAACCCTAAACCCTAAACCCTAAACCCTAAACCCTAAACCCTAAACCCTAAACCCTAAACCCTAAACCCTAAACCCTAAACCCTAAACCCTAAACCCTAAACCCTAAACCCTAAACCCTAAACCCTAAACCCTAAACCCTAAACCCTAAACCCTAAACCCTAAACCCTAAACCCTAAACCCTAAACCCTAAAAACCCTAAACCCTAAACCCTAAACCCTAAACCCTAAACCCTAAACCCTAAACCCTAAACCCTAAACCCTAAACCCTAAACCCTAAACCCTAAACCCTAAACCCTAAACCCTAAACCCTAAACCCTAAACCCTAAACCCTAAACCCTAAACCCTAAACCCTAAACCCTAAACCCTAAACCCTAAACCCTAAACCCTAAACCCTAAACCCTAAACCCTAAACCCTAAACCCTAAACCCTAAACCCTAAACCCTAAACCCTAAACCCTAAACCCTAAACCCTAAACCCTAAACCCTAAACCCTAAACCCTAAACCCTAAACCCTAAACCCTAAACCCTAAACCCTAAACCCTAAACCCTAAACCCTAAACCCTAAACCCTAAACCCTAAACCCTAAACCCTAAACCCTAAACCCTAAACCCTAAACCCTAAACCCTAAACCCTAAACCCTAAACCCTAAACCCTAAACCCTAAACCCTAAACCCTAAACCCTAAACCCTAAACCCTAAACCCTAAACCCTAAACCCTAAACCCTAAACCCTAAACCCTAAACCCTAAACCCTAAACCCTAAACCCTAAACCCTAAACCCTAAACCCTAAACCCTAAACCCTAAACCCTAAACCCTAAACCCTAAACCCTAAACCCTAAACCCTAAACCCTAAACCCTAAACCCTAAACCCTAAACCCTAAACCCTAAACCCTAAACCCTAAACCCTAAACCCTAAACCCTAAACCCTAAACCCTAAACCCTAAACCCTAAACCCTAAACCCTAAACCCTAAACCCTAAACCCTAAACCCTAAACCCTAAACCCTAAACCCTAAACCCTAAACCCTAAACCCTAAACCCTAAACCCTAAACCCTAAACCCTAAACCCTAAACCCTAAACCCTAAACCCTAAACCCTAAACCCTAAACCCTAAACCCTAAACCCTAAACCCTAAACCCTAAACCCTAAACCCTAAACCCTAAACCCTAAACCCTAAACCCTAAACCCTAA
>JBAPGN010002480.1:27500-50000 GCA_037355405.1 Vitis amurensis | reverse complement strand
ATCCTTACAATTTCCTCTCTTGTCCGGATATGTTGTCCCGGACCCAGCGCTAGCAACTTAACCAAAAAGCCTTGGTCGTGAAACGCGGGCCACCCTGGTTTTACACTGCCAGAAGCACTTTTGACGGGACCATACTGAGTAACTTCATACAACCTGTCACAGCCCGCATTCCGCCGCCTGTAGAGCAAAAGGACAGGAATGACAACAAGTCATCCCCCCCCCCTCTCCCCCACGATTTCTGACAGCCACCTGTAGAGTAATGATGGCTCTACCACTACCTCAGCGCCATCATGACAAGCCAAAAGGTTTTCCCACCATTAAAGGGGACAAATCTTCTGACACTATAAAAGGTTCGTCATGCGAGGAGAGAAGATAAGTTTTCTTACTCAGGAAAAATGGGAGATTAATTATCAGAGAGAAGGCTAACAAAACCATCGGAGGGTGTGTCCGGACAGCCTTTCCGGACGTCTTTTGCAGGTTGATTGAAGCAGGAATCATCTTCAGTTAAAGGGGAGCGTCCATCTGGCTACTGCAAGGACCCCGGTGACGCAAGACTTCAACACAGGGAAGAAATAAATAAAACCCCACATGATCTCTTCCATACCAATTAGTCCATTTCTAGTTGAACTTATAAAACCAAAATTATGAAAGGAAAAAGGAAAACCAAAATTGTGAAACAATGGCCAAGACCCAAGTCTACGTTGCTAGGCCAAATCTACGAGGCATTCGCCAAAGTGTGGAAAAATATGATTCCACGACGCAGTTGAGGGGACGAAAGGGTGGGTCCAACTTTCTCACTGAAATGGAGTTATCATTCGACCCTACATGGCACATTCCCCGTATGACAGGGAAAAATAAATGGGGAAATGAATGAACGTGGCACATACGCTGTATGGTTTACTTTGAATACAAAATTAGAAGCCCAATTCGATTAATTTGTTAACTTTACGCTCATTGACTCATGGAGTTGGGGAATTTTACCTGCCCGACATTCTCTTTGTTAATTAACCAAAAGGACATGTGAAATGACGATATCAGGCTCTTGTTCTTAACCTTCATCTACCCATCTAAAACCTTAATTCTTTTGCTCTTCCTCTTCTTCTTTCCTTCCCATCTCATTTCCTTTCTTTTAAATCCTAATCTCATCTTTCACTTCAAATTCAAAAAAACAAAACAAAACAAAAGGGGCAAGAAGACTGATCATTGTGGTTATTACAACTAAGGCAAAGGATAGGAACGAAAAGTGAGGAAGAGGAAAGTGAAGGGATTAAGGTTTGGGTATTCTGTATATGTACTTTATCGGAAGAAAAAAAGGATGGAAGCATATAAGGGTGACGGTTGGTTGCTAGCTATTTCCTTCATTACCATTTCCTGATAAAATGATAAAAACCAGTATAATTCACATTTTTCTTCAATTCAAAATCTTTTCCAATAAATAATAATTTAAACTAGCAATGCCTATATAGAAATTATAAAATCATAATTGAAGGAGATAGCTGGACATCTCATGGGTTGGAAAATCTCTTTTCACAATAACGATCTCAAGCAATATAGGAAATGCACAGACTTTATATTAAACGGATGCTCCAATCTTAGTCATAGGGATTTTGGAAAAAAAATTATTTTCTAAAATATGATAGTTAAGAAACTGTTTCAATTCTAAGATGGTTGACAAAAAGGTTAATTATGAAGCCCAGCATAAGTATTGAATTTAAAAAATAAAATAAAATAACTTTAAATTTTAGAATTTATATTAAAAAACAATCAAAATTTAGGCATTAATAAAAAACCATTTAAATACTTAATAATATTTAATTCTACTTAGATTTCATTCAAATTTAAATTCATTTAGATTTTCCATGAAAAAACAAATGAACATTATATTATATAGTCAATTAAATTTATTTGCATTTATTTGTAATTATGTTTAAAGAGTACTAATATATATGAATCCATTCCTTGCTACCCACCAGTCTCATGACAAAGAAATTAAATCAAAGGATTGCATCTAGTATGGTAGGTTTCTTGTTGATGTTAAACCAACCATAACCCGCTGCTAGCAATTAACCTGGAAACACATTCCGAAGTTTTGAGAAACTATTTAAGCTTATAAATTATGTTTGTTGATACCTGGTCAATCGAGGATGGATTCCTCCCTTAAACATGGTAGAGAAAGCTCCCACTCCAGTACCTGAATCTAGGCTTTATGCTTTCCTGTATAAAGATGTCCAGACACACCCTTTGAAGCTCAAGTTAGATTTTTGGAGTGAATAGAGACCCTTAGAGAGAGAGAGAGAGAGAGAGAGAGAGAGTGGTTGAGATAACTCACAGTGCCCTCTCCTTCCTTTGTCTTGTAGTAGGGTTTTTATAATGTTCAGGACGTGGGCTAAGAGTAGGTGGTAATTGAAGATCCAACTCTTCACTTACATAGTTGTGATGGTCATGGTAGATAAACAAATCTTCCACATTAAATATTGGACTAAAATGCAAGTTTGAAGGGAGCTTTAACAAATAAGCATTCTCACCCAACCGCTTTAGTACCCGAAATGGACCCGCTTTCAAGATTAAATAAGGGTTCATGGATAGAGCCATGTGTTTATGATGAAGGTCTGCCCTCACTATGTAGTTCTCTACTACTCCCAATGTTTGAAAAATTGTTTTTTTTTTTTCTTACCTAAATATCAGTGAAAAATCGGTTATCAACAATGGTTGAAACGATTATGGCCATCGATAATCGATCAAGAGAAAAATTATTGATATATCGATGAAATTTCGGTTTTTGAGTGAAATTTTGACGAAAAATTGATCATGGGGTGGTGAGCATGGGCAAAGGGTGGTCTCAAAAAATCGGTGATTTTTTTTAAAAAAAATTATATATATTTATCTCTTTTTATTTTTTAATTATTCGATTTTTAATTTATCTTTTATTTTAAATTTATATTATCGTTTTATTTTATATCATTCTTTTATTTTTAACAACTTTTCAAATTTATCTCTTTAATCCTATTTTAAAAAGTTACTATCACTTCACTCTTAATTTTTTTATTGATCCTTTTAATTTTAACTATTTTTATTTTAAAATAGTAAAAATATAATTTTACTAAAAAATTGCTACAATATAAAAGAAAAAATTAATGAAGTCCTAATATTTTATAAATTAAAATTAATTTGATAAGATAAATTAATTTTAATTTATAAAATACTAGGACTTCATTAATTTTTTTCTCATTGGTATAGTATCTGGGTTTTCCATCAATAACAAGAGAAGAAAGAAACAGGACTTTAACAACTGGATTGGTTTGAAAATTTTGAACACGCCAACAGTAATAGAAGTTTGGAACCAGATTGTGTTTCTTGTTTTTCCATGAAACATTACTATTGGGTTGTTTCCTGATGGTAAAGGATAATGACTAGAAACTTGGAAATACATTTCGAGATTCCGAGCATTCAAACAGCGCAATTAAGCTTTAGAATTCGAGTTCATTGAACATATCCTTATTTTAGAGATTGCCCAGTCTCTCATCCTATCTAGGATATAAATCAGTGATTGAAGCTTCATTCACAGACCATGGCATTAACTTGCTTGCAGATTGGTCCGATTCCAGTGCCATTATTGGAAAGTCTGACAGTGTTCCCGTGCGATTAAAGAAGGCTGGCTGTTGAGGCAATGGTGGAGTAACAGAGTAACTGCTGAGCATGAGAACTACCGATGCCATGGATGGTCTGTCATCCGGATCTTCTTGAACACATAATAAGCCCATATGGATGCACCTAATGACTTCATTTCTTGTGAAAGAATTCCTTGTCGTCAGGTCCATAAATTCCAAGGGTGTGTCATTCCTCCAAAGTTTCCAAGCCTGCATCCATTCATCAACTACTGTTAGATATATTATATTTTCTTTAACTCTCAGAACTGATGGTAATGGTACTGGAAAAAGGATGAGAAGAAAAATAATCCACTAATAGGTTTACAACTCACATAGCTCAGAAGGTCTTCTGCTTGGTCTGATTCGTGGAAACAATTATTCCTCTTGCCACTTATAATCTCTAAAACTAAGACACCAAAACTATAGACATCGGACTTGACAGAGAAGCATCCATGCATTGCATACTCTGGAGACATGTAACCACTACAAGCCAGCACCCTCAGTATGGCAATCCAATTTATAAGGCAAGACAAAAGGCATAGCTACTAGCACCAAGTTAAAGCATGCATTAGACAGTTATCACATCTTTCATTTATTCTTAGTTGAAGGTGAATTTTATATATATGATATAAGAATCAGTTTTTCCCTATGTTAGATTGGGTTTTATGGGATGGAACAACTGATAAATTCAAAACTGATCTGGATTATCAAAATGTATTTGAAGCTCCAAAACTTACTATGTGCCAACAACTCTGTTTGTATTTCCTTGAGTTTGATCTACACCAAAAATCCTTGCCATGCCAAAATCTGAAATTTTAGGGTTCATATCACCATCTAGCAAAACATTGCTGGCTTTTAGATCACGATGTATAACTCTGAGTCTGGAATCTTCATGAAGATAAAGAATCCCTCGGGCTATTCCTCCAATAATCTTGTACCGTCTTGACCAATCCAATTGTCCTCGTTTATCAGGATCTATGTTTTTATCAAAACAAATGTTAAAGTTAGAATAAAGTGTTAGTGAGATTATAAAAACATAATAAACTTGAAATTGAGACGTAGAAGTAAGGCTGTGCCAGACCAAACAGGAAGTAGTCAAGGCTTTTGTTGGGCACATATTCATAGACAAGTATCTTCTCTTCCCCTTCCAAGCAAAATCCCAATAACCTCACTAGATTTCTGTGTTGAAGCTTGGCTACCAATACAACCTCATTTTTGAATTCTACTGCACCTTGCCCAGAGCTTTTAGATAGCCTCTTTATAGCAATTTCTTGTCCACTAGAAAGTGTACCCTGAGAACGTGCAAGAGGCATTTAATTTGTCAACAAAATATTTTCATGAGCTTTTAAAATCCCCACTTCAAGTGCATCCGAATTTTGATCATATTTAGCTATGTAATCAACTACATTTGTACAGTTCTACCTTGTATACGGCACCAAATCCACCCTCACCAATCTTGTTATGGTCAGAGAAGTTATTTGTAGCAGCTTGAATAGTAGCCAAATCAAATTGCAATGACTGCTCGGTGGTGATATCGAGCTCAACTGCACAAAAAAATGGTTCCAACAAATTTGTTGAACATTAATTGTAATTGTAAATACCATTACTGGAACAAGAAACATTGGGTCATTCAGATTTGGTGCTAATATTTTACCTTTTTCCGCTTCTATAGTATCGTATTTCTTCCTAGCACTCCTACATATGAAACAGTAGCATAGAATAGAGAAGATCACCACAGAGACAACCGTTGGAACAACTATGATGACAATTGTTTTTGAAGATATTTCACCTTTTCCTGCATCAATAAGAACATGTTTCATTGGAAGTGTAAGATGAAAGTCTTTTTCACCATGCATCAACAAGTAACTATCAATTTGTTTGACCCCGAGGGCGAAAGCATATGCAATCTCATATCTGCTCTCTCTTTGAACTTCAAAACTGCACAAAAAACTGTACCATGGGATACTACAGATTTTGGCTTCCACAACAAGGGCCAGCATCATACGGAAACTAGCCATGTTGTGAAGAACCATACATGCTTATGAAATGTAGCCAACATGCTTATAGCATTTGTTTTCAGTGAACTTCTTAAGTAGCGAAGAAATACAATTTACTCTGGACTGAAAACTGGAAGCTTTAAAGAGCAGTGCCCTGTGGGTTTAATGACTCAATTTTATCCCGACCTAGGTTAGGTTCTTCTGTCTTAGAGCGTGCTTTGTGCTATCTTCCTATCTGATCACAGTTCTCTTTTCCCTAAATAAAATTTGATTAGACAAATCCATGTACGGTAGAACTGGTAACCAGGATTCATCCAGAAAATGCACAAATGGCTCACCTAAAATTAATTGAGCACACCACTTTTTTATTAAAAAAATGGCCTACAGCTCAACATAAAATTTGACTAAGGGGATCACCTTACTCTAGAAATTAATTATGAAGATCAAATTTGATGATTGCAAGTCTTATTTAAAACTCATACCATATATGCTTGACCCAGAATTACACAAAGGGAGTTTACCTTCAGTGCTTGGTTCTGAAGGTCGAGCCGGCGGAGGAGATGGTGGTACGGCCACAATCCGGTAGAATGGGTACAACTCATACCGAACGTTGCAGCTTGGAAACAGGACCCTTGCCCCCTGTTTGTCATCGCAGCAACCAGGGAGCATTGCAATGGCTTCTATGAGACACCGATCGCATTGTTGTGGAGATAAATCAGGTGTGCACTGCACTAGGCTGTACACCCTTTCAAATCCTGAGACATTTTCTTCTTGCGTGGCAAACTTCTTGCCAGATTGATCATTCACACCTTGAGTCATTACGAAGGATTTTAAGGTGTCTACCAGTACCTGAAAAAACTGGTCTGGCACCCCTGTGCTATTCTGCGTATTCCACATGTAAACACTGGGCGATTCAGAAACTTGGGAGAAGAAAGACTCATTTGAGTAACGCAACATGCACTCATCATACCAAATAATGGCCTGTTTAAATCCGCGACACCGCTGTCTGACTGTCTCATTAACGGCAGTCGCCACGCAATCTTGACAGACTTGGGAGGTAACATCACCTCGGCAGAGAAAGAGGCCGTAAGCTACGTCCGGAGGTGTTCGGCCGGCGGTGACATTGTAGAATCCGGTGTCACGGGTGGCGTTGGAGGAAAGAGAAGAGATAACGAAATTGAGATTGGTTTCATAGCTGCTATTTGGGTTGAAAGTAGTCGTGTTGGGACAGATATGATATAGATACTCAGATGCAGATCCAGTAGCCAGGCAGCTGAGCAAGCCAAGCAGGCAAAGCAGCAAGAGGGTTGGCATAATGGCTACAACTAGCCCCTTCAAGGGCTTGGTCTATGAAACACGTTAATTCCTTCGCTTTCGGTTGCTTCATCAATTAGATTCAGTGCCCACATAAGGAGGAAAAGGGTGTTCTGGACGCACATCTTTTCCCGTCTCAGCCGGTTGTGCCCTGCCCTTCAACACAATTTCCTTTGGAAAATAAGAAATAGTAGAGATATGATGCCGACCGTAGTGGAAGGAAGAATTCGAACACAACCGTAGTGGTTGTGTTGGAGTAGAGGTGATATATGTAGTCAGGTGCTGCTTGAATGGCAAGGCAACTGATGGCCAGCCCAAGAGCGCACAAGAACAAGAAGTTTCTACGGAAGGAAACCATCATGACCACAATTTCTTCCTCCAATATGCAATGAAGAATCACTCAATGGGCTTGCACTATAAATCCTTTTTATCCTCCATTTCACTACTCATCCATCACGATTAGTGGGTGAGACATAATAATGAAACGATGACCAAGACCCAAGTCTGCGCTGCCAGGTCAAATCTACAAGGCATTCGTCAAAGTGTGGAAAAATATGATTCCAAGGCGCAGTTGAGGGGACGAAAGGATGGGTCAACTTTTCTCACTGAGATGGGGTTATCATTCGGCCCTACATGGCACATTCCCCGTACGACAGGCAAAAATAAATGGGAAAATGAATTAATGTGGCAGATACGCTATATGGTTTACTTTGAATACATAATTAGAAGCCCAATTCGATTAATTTGTTAACTTTACGCTCATTGGCTCATGGAGTTGGGGAATTTTACCTGCCCTACATTCTCTTTGTTAATTAACCAAAAGGACATGTGAAATGACGATATCAGGCTCTTGTTCTTAACCTTCATCTACCCAACTAAAACCTTAATTCTTTTGCTCTTCCTCTCCTTCTTTCCTTCCCATCTCATTTCCTTTCTTTTAAATCCTAATCTCATCTTTCACTTCAAATTCAAAAAACAAAACAAAAACAAAAGGGGCGAGAAGACTGATCATTGTGGTTATTGTAGGGACCCCTCCCTCTGTGAACCACGTGGCACGCATCTCATGGGGACACGTGGCGCAATATTATCAGTCGGACCATAGTCATCCGGATTCCCCCAAGGATATGCATGATGCAGTCATCCTATCCGGACCGCCTCAAGGAAAGGCAAATGACGTTTCAGCTTCTCACATCCAAGGAAGAGCAAACGACGCTGGCATAGCATAGACATCCGGACAAACACGTCCGGATGAACAGCATGTGCCATCCGGATATAATCATTCGGATCAACAATTAAAGTAAAGCAAGTCTTACACGCTATTAGCCATGACCCACATCCTGTCACCTGCAGAGTGAGAGGACAAGATGAAGTGACAGCAAGTCACTTCCCACGATCTTTGACAGCCGCATCACCTACTATGGTTCCTGACAGCCGCTTGTAGGGTGATGATGTCTCTGCTGCCACTTAATGTCATCATGACAAACATAAAATATCTCCTCACCATTAATGAGAGGAACAGTACCCCTGAAGCTGTATATAAAAGCCTTCACACGAAGAAGAAGGGGGATGGCTGGTAATCTTCCGATACCTAGTAAAAGCCCAACTGTCTCAGATATCTCCCTCTCTTACCATGGCTAACAAAATCATCGGAGGGTGCGTCCGGACACCCTGTCCGGACGCCCTTTTTGCAGGTACAACCACTGGATCAAGAACCCTTGTGTGTTGAGACTGCGTGTTCATCCATCTGGTAGCTACGTGGATCACCAGGGACGCAAGGTAACAACATTGGCGCCGTCTGTGGGAAAATACTGTTATTCATTTGATTCAGTTACTAGCAAAGATGGCCACACCTTCCCAAAGTCTGTCATCAGGTAGAGGAGAGGAGGATGATTTTAAATGGCGCCAAGCCATCGAAAAAAAAACAGTTGGCAAGTGAGAAACAACTGAAAGCTCTCCTCCATGAGACATAGAGATTAAGAGAAGAAAACGTTGTGTTACGCATTCAGGCCTCAACATCAGGGCCTCCTCGTCGTCAGCGTTCAAGAGGCCAGGTGGCAAACTCCAGGCCAGAGCCAGAATCGATATACCCTGAGTCAGCAGAAGCTATTCCAGGGGCATACAACGCAAGGCCTCATGAACCACATACACCCATGCCTCGAGCTCCCCGTGAGGAAAGCTCAGATTCCACTCATTTTTCAGCAAAAAGACAACGTGATAAAAAATCACAGTTGTCAAGTTCAATGCGCGCAAGACTAGGCCCACAAGAGCCTGGCAGACCAAGGCCACCAGTAGCCACAACTTAGGCACCACGCCCTGACCCTATAAACGCTCCCATGGTACAGAACGTACCTCCGCATCGTGACCCTGTAGTCACCCCCACAATGCGGAACGTTCACTCACACCTAGCGGAGCGACCAACTGGGAGAAACCTCCCAAACGAGCCACCCAGTGGCTCCATCAGCAAGAGGCTGGATGACATGCTCTCCACGCCCTTTTGCTCTCATATCATCCATTACGAGCCCCCAAGGGGATTCCTCGTACCGAAATTTTCCACATACGATGGAACCAACGATCCCTTCGATCACATCATGCACTATCGACAGCTTATGACGCTCGATATTGGCAATGATGCATTGCTATGTAAAGTATTCCCTGCCAGCCTACAAGGGCAGGCCCTCTCATGGTTTCATCGCCTACCTCCTAACTCTGTTGGTAACTTCAGGGACCTGTCTGAAGCTTTTAGTGGGGCAATACTTGTGCTCCGCTCGACATAAGCAAAATATCAGCACCCTGCAGAATATAAAGATGCGAGATAACGAATCCCTGAGGGAATTTGTGAAACGATTTGGCTAGGCCGTGCTTCAGATAGAGGCTTGCAGCATGGATGCTATCCTGCAGATCTTCAAGCGAAGCATCTGTCCAGGCACTCCATTTTTTGAATCATTGGCTAAAAAGCCTCCTATAACGATGGACGATTTGTTCAGACGAGCCAACAAATATTCGATGCTCGAGGATGACAAGCGTGCAGCCACTCAGCAAGTTTTGGTGGCCGGACGGGCTTCTAGAGGTAACCCAGACAGACAGGCCAAGCCTCTGGACCGGCCGAAACCAGTTGACCGGAGGCAGGAAGGGCCGAGTCGCCCGGATAGGCCGCCTCTCACACCTCTGTCTGTATCATATGAAAAACTCCTCCCAATGATCCAAGGGTTGTCCGATTTTAAATGGCCTAGACCCATCGAAGCGGACCCATCCATGAGAGACCGCAGCAAGAAGTGTGCCTTCCACAAAGACCATGGTCATACAACGGAGACATGTCGGTCCCTCCAGTATCTGGTGGAAAGACTCATCAAAGCAGGACATCTAAAACAATACCTTCGCTCAGATACTAGAGGCAGGGATACATCCCAACATCACAACTCTGAAGCCCCCAAGGCCCCAGCCGCCCCCAAGGCCGTCATAAACTATATCAACGGGGGCCCATCTGACGAGGAATATGATTCCAGGAGGAAAAGGCAGAAATTGTTGAGGGCAGCGTCAATACGCGAACGCATCAATTCCATCCGGCCGGGTCTAACTGGAGAGGGCCTTCACCCCATAGACGGGACAATCATTTTCCCACTAGTGGATCCCACCCGGACACTGCAGCCACATCGTGACGCCCTCATCCTCTCCCTAGAAATAGGAGAGTTCGATGTGAGACGCATCTTGGTTGACCCAGGCAGTTCGGCTGACCTGGTGCAGGCATCAGTCGTTGGCCATATGGGACATAGTCTTGCAGGCCTTGAAAACCCCGGACGAATTTTATTCGGATTCAACGGTTCATCAACTACATCCTTGGGAGACATTATACTGCCGGTCCAAGCTGGCCCAGTCACTCTCAACGTGCAATTCTCGGTGGTACAAGAGTTATCACCTTTCAATGTCATTTTGGGACGCACATGGCTTCACTACATGAAAGCCATCCCTTCTACATATCATCAAATGGTGAGTTTCCTCACCAACGAGGGGCAAACTAACTTGTATGGCAGTCAATTAGCCGCTCGACAGTGCTATCAAATAGCACGAGAAGCAGGAACCACTCAGGAGGATGCATCTCCCCCTGAACCAAGCCACACGCATACCCAATAGCAATTAGTGGGTCCGGCAGACAAGGATCCCCCGGCAGCAGATCCCTTACAAACAATCCAAATTTCAGAAGAGAATGATCATCTCACGAACATCAGTTCCCTCATGACGCAAGAAGAAACTCAGAGCATGCAAAATATCCTTTGAAGCAACCATGACATCTTCGCATGGACACATTCGGATATGAAGGGAATTCATCCCTCTATTGCCTCTCATAAGCTTAACGTCTTTCCAGCTGCCAGACCCGTTCGGCAGAAGATCAGACGCTTCCACCCGGACAGACAAAAAGTCATCCGGAATGAAATTGACAAATTGCTGGAAGCAGGATTCGTCAGAGAAGTATCTTATCCGGATTGGTTGGCAAACGTAGTGGTGGTACCCAAAAAAGAAGGAAAATGGCGAGTTTGTGTCGATTACACCAATCTCAATAATGCATGTCCAAAAGACAGTTTTCCCTTGCCACGAATAGATCAAATTGTGGACTCCACTTCCGGGCAAGGGATGCTCTCTTTCTTGGATGCCTTCTCCGGATATCACCAGATCCCCATGTCCCCGGATGACGAAGAAAAGACAGCATTCATAACACCACATGGCCTCTACTGCTACAAAGTCATGCCATTCGGACTCAAAAATGCTGGCGCCACTTATCAAAGACTAATGACCAAAATTTTCAAACCACTGATAGGCCACACAGTAGAGGTATACATTGATGACATCGTGGTCAAAAGCAAAAACCGAGAGGAGCACGTTCTTCACTTACAAGAAGTTTTCCACCTCCTCAGAAGGTTCGGCATGAAGATAAATCCTTCTAAATGCGCCTTTGGCGTAAGTGCTGGCAAGTTTCTAGGGTTTATGGTCAGCCAGAGAGGCATAGAGGTCAGTTCGGATCAAGTCAAGGCAATCATGGAAACACCCCCTCCCAAAAACAAGCAGGAGCTACAACGCCTCACAGGCAAACTCGTCGCACTAGGGCGCTTTATAGCCCGCTTTACTGATGAATTGCGACCCTTCTTCTTGGCAATACGAAAAGCCGGAGCACAAGGATGGACGGACGATTGCCAAACCGCTTTCGAAAAGATCAAGCATTGTCTTATGCAACCACCCATCTTAAGCAACCCCATCCCAAAGGAGAAGCTATACATGTATCTAGCTGTCTCAGAATGGGCAATCAGCGCCGTCCTATTCCGCTGCCCTTCACCAAAGGAGCAGAAACCTGTCTACTATGTCAGCAGGGCATTGGCAGATGTAGAGACCAGGTATTCAAAAATGGAGTTAACAGCCTTGGCTCTTCGGAGCGCTGCCCAGAAGCTCCGTCCATATTTCCAAGCCCACCCAGTAATCGTATTAATTGACCAGCCCCTTCGTAACATTCTGCACAAGCCAGACTTAACCGGGCGAATGCTACAATGGGCCATTGAATTGAGCGAGTTTGGAATCGAATTCCAACCCAGATTATCCAAAAAAGGCCAAGTAATGGCTGACTTCGTGCTAGAATATTCACGAAGACCCGACCAGTGCCACGAAACAAGTGACCAAAAGTGGTGGACCCTGCAAGTTGACGGAGCCTCACGATCAACAGGCTCTAGAGTTGGGCTCATACTACAGTCCCCAACTGGGGAACACCTGGAGCAAGCCATCCGGCTGGGATTCTTTGCATCTAACAATGAAGCAGAATATGAAGCTATCCTGTCCGGATTAGACCTTGCCCTTGCTCTATCCGTCTCAAAAATCCGGATCTACAGTGACTCACAACTCGTGGTAAGGCATGTCCAGAAAGAATATGAGGCTAAGGACGAACGCATGGCGCGATACTTAGCTAAAGTAAGAAACACCTTGCAGCTGTTCTCCGAATGGACAATCGAGAAAATCAAGCGAGCTGATAATGGGCGTGTTGACGCCTTAGCCGGCATAGCTGCCTCCCTCCCCATCAAAGAAGCCATTCTACTGCCTGTACATGTGCAAGCCAATTCCTCTGTCGCTGAAAACTCCACTTGCAACACTATTGAGGCAAGACAAACGAATGACCAAGAATGGACGCATGATATTGCAGACTATCTCCGGACAGGAACTCTACCCGAAGATCCTAAACAGGCGCACAAAATCCGGGTGCAAGCTGCACGTTTCACCCTGATTGGGGGGCACCTGTATAAGCGATCCTTCACAGGACCTTATCTTCGGTGCCTAGGGAATTCAGAGGCCCAATACGTATTAGCAGAATTACACGAGGGGATATGCGGAAATCATACGGGAGGACGATCTCTGGTACATAGGGCTCATTCACAAGGATACTATTAGCCAACAATAAAGATAGACGCGGCAGCATACGTCAAAAAATGTGATAAATGTCAAAGGTACGCCCCCATTCCACATATGCCATCAGCAGCGTTGAAGTCAGTCTCAGGCCCATGGCCTTTTGCACAGTGGGGCATGGATATAGTGGGACCCCTCCCAGCAGCGCCTGCTCAAAAGAAATTCCTCCTTGTTGCCACTGATTACTTCAGCAAATGGGTGGAAGCTGAAGCATATGCTAACATCAAAGACAAAGATGTCACCAAATTCGTGTGGAAAAACATTGTTTGCCGATTTGGAATCCCCCAAACTATTATAGCTGACAATGGTCCACAATTTGACAGCATTGCATTCAGGAACTTCTGTTCGGAACTAAGCATCAGGAATTCGTATTCCACGCCGCGTTATCCTCAAAGTAATGGGCAGGCAGAAGCCACAAATAAGACCCTAATCAATGCCTTAAAGAAAAGGCTTGAACAGGCCAAAGGGAAATGGGTGGAGGAGCTGCCCGGCGTCCTGTGGGCTTATCGAACCACACCCGGACGGCCAACGGGAAGCACTCCTTTTGCCCTCGCATATGGAATGGATGCAGTCATTCCCACTGAAATAGGCCTTCCTACTATCCGGACTGACGCAACAAAGCAAGATGATGCAAACATGGAATTAGGAAGAAATTTAGACTGGGCGGACGAAGTCAGAGAAAGCGCGGCCATCCGGATGGCGGATTATCAACAAAGGGCATCAGCGCATTACAATCGAAAAGTCAGACCCAGAAACTTCAAAAATGGTACGCTAGTACTTAGAAAAGTTTTCGAAAATACTGCTGAAATAGGCGCAGGGAAGTTCCAAGCCAATTGGGAAGGACCTTATATAGTGTCTAAAGCAAACGAAAATGGATCCTATCATTTACAAAAGTTAGATGGAACTCCATTACTTAGACCGTGGAATGTGTCCAATTTAAAACAATACTATCAATGAAAAGTAGACACAAGTACAAATGAAAAAGTGTGCTTTTATTATTGATATGGATAAATGTATTTACATAGAGGTCTCCGGACCGCAAAAATACAGAAGGAAAAATTACAGCAGAAAATTTGCAAAAAGAGATAAACTATTGGGGAGCAGGCTTCTCTTGGAGCTTCTTTTCTTCACCCGGAGGAATTGAAGGGGTGTCTCGCTTGATCCCATTCTTCTTCATGCAGCACCGATACCCAAAGATAAACGTGTCATCCACTTGTTGTTGGTATTCCGCTGCAAGCTCCTCTCTCTCTACAGCAAACTCCCGTTCCAGTTCTTCTTTTTGCGCGTCCAAGCGCAACTGCAAGTCTTCCTTCTGTTTCTTTTCATTTGAAACTTCTGTCCGGAGTTGGTTCACCTCATCCCTCAGCCGGGCCGCCTCACCTTCCGCCTCATGTAGACGGCCTGCAGTTGCTTCTTCTTGACTCTTCGCCTCAGCCAACTCCACCCGGAGGGCTTTACTTTCCTCTCGCATGGTGGATAGACTGGCCTCAGCCTTCTCCAAATTCAGACGCAACTGATTTTCAATTTCTTGGCGCCGAGAGGCGAAGGTCTTCATGTAGTCAGCAGTCTGCAGCATTTGGGTAAAAAGATTGTGCTGTTGGGCCAGGCTGCGGAGGCCCCTCATCAGCTGACACACAAACAAGGAAAGCAAAGACATAAATCATACTACAATAAACACATCAGCGCAACACAAAAAAAACACAAGACAATTGTATACCGTTTCCATCATATCAAACATCTGAGTAGAGGGCTTGATGGCTTTCCAGTCGGGAGTAATCTGTTTCAGCTTATCCTCCAACTCCGCGTAACTGAAAGGGCTAGCAGGAGGTGCATCATCAACAGGTTCCTCCTCGGGTGAAGAAGCAGAAGCTGCCTCTTGTCCCGAATTCAGGACTGCCACATTTTTGACCGGACGGGTCTCTCCGGCTGCATCCTCATCCGGAATTATCGCCGGGGCGGCTGAAGTCCCAGTTGCCATCTCCACCTCGCCCCCATCCGGATGAGCGTCATGAGCAGAGGCGCAGCTAACTTCAATCTCTTGCTGCCGCTCTTGAAGCCGCCCAAGGAGTCCGGACCACAGATCACGCGTCAGGCGCGGCTTCTTTGGGGGAGGTCCTTTCACCAGAGTTAAGGCCAGACGGTCCGGATCGTCAGAAGGCCGACTTTGGCTTTCTGCCCCTTCTTCCTCCATCGGTGTCGCTTCGACTGCATCAGCATCCGGATTGAGGTTGCCCGGACGGTTGATGGATGCAGCTTCCTCAGCCACATTGGCCAGACGCGCAACCACGACCCGGGAGGTGCCAGAATTGTTTAACCCCGCAATGCGTCCGGGGCCGCTTGAGATAGAGTGAGGAGCAGCATTCACTAGCTCCTCTATTATTACATCCTCCTCGCGGGTAACTTTCGGAGGGGCAAGATCCAAGGGAGGGGGGGGGGATCCTTCACTCCCTTCCCATTTTTCTTCACCAGCTTTTTCTTTCTTGCTGACGTTTTCTGTGGAGGAGGAGGTACGTCGGGTTTCTGTCCGGGAGCCTTCCGGATAGTGCCTTCATTTTTCCTCTTATCCCGATCCTCCAAGAGTTTTCGCCGTTTTTCTGCATCAGCCTCTTTAGCCTCTAGGTAGATGGGAAGCTCCTTCACAGTATAATGCTCCCCAGGCACTATCTCCTCCCTTGGCAGTTTCCTGGGGAGAATATTGATGACATACTCTTGGGACTCTCGGACGACCGCCATCAAATTCCGCGCGGAAAGCAGTGTCTTGTAGGCTCTTTCCTTGGAGTCTAT
The DNA here is from genome assembly GCA_037355405.1 of Vitis amurensis. Taxonomy (NCBI): domain Eukaryota; kingdom Viridiplantae; phylum Streptophyta; class Magnoliopsida; order Vitales; family Vitaceae; genus Vitis; species Vitis amurensis. Next base: position 33,823 of record JBAPGN010002480.1, on the reverse strand, counting down.
CTCGAATAGTTTGCAGACACAGGCAAAGGACGCCTTTTCCACCCAATCCACAAGGACGCCCCTCAATTCCGGACCTACATCAACAACAACAAAAGGTGAGGATTCCGTCCGGAAAGTCAACAAAAAGTCAACGAAATGCAATCCGGGCAAAAGTCGCGAAACAAACTTACCCGGAATTTTTAAGGTATAGTTTGGAGAAAAAGGCCTCGACGGATGTTCCCCTAGTCCCGCCCATCCACCCCGGACCAGCACGAGCCCCTTAGCCCCTCCCTTTGTCAAATCTGGCAGCTCCGTCACCACTTGAAGGGAGGGCAGGCGCGCGGACATATTGAAGATGTCACCTTTTATCTTCTTCAAAGAATAAAGGAAAAACACCTCCAGTAGTGTAAGGTCAAGGTTGAACAGCATGTTGATGATGCTGCATCCCATCAGCACCCGGACAATGTTGGGGTGAATAAAGATGGGAGGAATCTGAGTAAAGTGCAGGAACTCCTTGAACAACGCCGGTAGAGGGAACCGAAGCCCCGCGTTGAATTGTTCCTTTGTGAAGAGGATGGCTTTATTTTCACCTTGCTCACGAGGCATAGCCGCTTCCTCGTTCACCAGGTCTAGAGACACACCATTTGGGAAGCAGAACCGTTCTCGGAATTCCTTCACATCTAGTCTGTCTGTCGCCTTTTCGCGACCCTCACCAGTCAGGGCAGATGAAACAACCTTTGTTTTAGACATATCGTGTTACGAACGCAAACCAAAATCTACAAACAAAGGAACGCAACCGTCAAATACAACCAAACTCACGAAATACACAAAACCCTAATCCAAACCAGTCAGGAAAAATCCTCAAAAACCCCCCCAAACACCAACAAAGTACCCACATTCAACAACAATCGCAACCGACTCGTCCAAAACAATGCCCAAGCAAGCCAGAAACCAAGAAACAAATAAACCATCAAGCGCAACCAAAGGAACGACAGTAGCAAAAAGGTACGTACCAAATAAAGCTCTGAAGAAGAAGAAAGGTTGCTGTCTCGGTACAAAATCACCAACAGCAAACAAGCAAAGTTGCGATACAAAAACACCGGTACAAAAGAGCTTTCGAAATTTATACTCAGAGAAAGCAAAGGAAACAATAAAAAACAGCAAGAAGAAAAGCTCTCAGAAAAATGCAGTAGAAAAAATGCAAAAAAAGGTATAGTGCCCTATTTATAGTAGAACAACCCCTCGGAAAGCCAAACGAACAGCTATACCATCATTAGCACGACAAAAATTGCCTGGGGATACGCAGGGTCGGCGGCTTCCCATAAATACCTTTTTTGGCTTCCGCACCCCCATTCGCCACGTGGCTCAGCCAGACGAAGAAACCTCTCCAATTTTCAAAAAACCAGTTATTTTTAACCTGCCCACTTTTTGGGCAAAAAAGGCAAGTTAAAAAGGGGGGCAATGTAGGGACCCCTCCCTCTGTGAACCACGTGGCACGCATCTCATGGGGACACGTGGCGCAATATTATCAGCCGGACCATAGTCATCTGGATTCCCCCCAAGGATATGCATGATGCAGTCATCCTATCCGGACCGCCTCAAGGAAAGGCAAATGACGTTTCAGCTTCTCACATCCAAGGAAGAGCAAACGACGCTGGCATAGCATAGACATCCGGACAAACACGTCCGAATGAACAGCATGTGCCATCCGGATATAATCATCCGGATCAACAATTAAAGTAAAGCAAGTCTTACACGCTATCAGCCATGACCCACATCCTGTCACCTGCAGAGTGAGAGGACAAGATGAAGTGACAGCAAGTCACTTCCCACGATCTTTGACAGCCGCATCACCTACTATGGTTCCTGACAGCCGCTTGTAGGGTGATGATGTCTCTGCTGCCACTTAATATCATCATGACAAACATAAAATATCTCCTCACCATTAATGAGAGGAACAGTACCCCTGAAGCTGTATATAAAAGCCTTCACACGAAGAAGAAGGGGGATGGCTGGTAATCTTCCGATACCTAGTAAAAGCCCAACTGTCTCAGATATCTCCCTCTCTTACCATGGCTAACAAAATCATCGGAGGGTGCGTCCGGACACCCTGTCCGAACGCCCTTTTTGCAGGTACAACCACTGGATCAAGAACCCTTGTGTGTTGAGACTGCGTGTCCATTCATCTGGTAGCTACGTGGATCACTAGGGACGCAAGGTAACAACAGTTATTACAACTAAGCAAAGGGTAGGAAGAGGAAAGTGAAGGGATTAAGGTTTGGGCATTCTGTATATGTACTTTACCGGAAGAAAAAAAGGATGGAAGCATATAAGGTGACGGTTGGTTGCTAGCTATTTCCTGATAAGATGATAAAAACCAGTATAATTCACATTTTTCTTCAATTCAAAATCTTTTCCAATAAATAATAATTTAAACTAGCAATGCCTATATAGAAATTATAAAATCATAATTGAAGGAGATAGCCGTACATCTCATGGGTTAGAAATCTCTTTTCACAATAATGATCTCAAGCAATATAGGAAATGCACAGACTTGATATTAAACGGATGCTCCAATCTTAGTTGTAGGGACCCCTCCCTCTGGGAGCCACGTGGCACGCAACTGACAGTGACACGTGGCACGCATTATCATCCGGACCGTCATCATCCGGACTTCCCTAAGAATGTACATAAGGCGCTTCTCCTATCCGGAATGAAGTACAAACGACGTTTCAGCTTCTCATATCCGGACTGCCTCAAGGAAGAGCAAACGACACTTACAGAGCATAGGCATCCGGACGACCTCCATAGTACATCTGATTCACAACGCATCCGGACAATCAAATATGGGCTATCCGAATATTATCATCCGGATCATTGACTAAAGCAAAGCAAGTCTTACACGCCATCACAACAACCAGCCATGGTCCACGTCTTGTCACCTGCAGAAGTGAAAGGATGGGTTGAAGTGACAACAAGTCACTTCCCACAATCATTTTACATGATCACTTCACACGATCTCTAACAGCCGCATCACCTACCATGGTTTCTGACAGCCGCTCGTAGGGTGATGATGGTCTTACTACCACCTATGTCATCATGGCAACATAAAATATCTTCCCACCATTAATGAGAGGAACAGTACCCCTGAAGCCATATATATATAAGCCTTCACATGAAGAGGAAGGTAACCTCCTGATACCTAATAAAAAGCCAACTGATTTATCTGTCTCCCTTTCTCACCATGGCTGACAAAACCATCGGAGGGTGCGTCTGGACACCCTGTCCGGATGCCTTTTGCAGGTGTAGCAACTGAATCAAGAACCCGTGTGTGTTGAAATCGCGTGCCTATCCCTTCAGCTACTACGTGGATTCTCAGGTACACGAGCCATCAACATTAGTCATAGGGATTTTGGAAAAAAAATATTTTCTAAAATATGATAGTTAAGAAATTGTTTCAATTCTAAGATGGCTGACAAAAAGGTTAATTATGAAGCCCAGCATAAGTATTGAATTTAAAAAATAAAATAAAATGTCTTTAAATTTTAGAATTTATATTAAAAAACAAACAAAATTTAGGCATTAATAAAAAAAACCATTTAAATACTTAATAATATTTAATTCTACTTAGATTTCATTCAAATTTAAATTCATTTAGATTTTCCATGAAAAAACAAATTAACATTATATTATATAGTCAATTAAATTTATTTGCATTTATTTGTAATTATGTTTAAAGAGTACTAATATATATGAATCCATTCCTTGCTACCCACCAGTCTCATGACAAAGAAATTAAATCAAAGGATTGCATCTAGTATGGTAGGTTTCTTGTTGATGTTATACCAACCATAACCTGCTGCTAGCAATTAACCTGGAAACATATTTCGAAGTTTTGAGAAACTATTTAAGCTTATAAATTGTGTTTGTTGATACCTGGTCAATCGAGGATGAATTCCTCCCTTAGATATGGTAGAGAAAGCTCCCACTCCGGTACCGAAATCTGGGCTTTATGCTTTCCTATATAAAGATGTCCGGACGTGTTGTCCAGACACACCCTTCGAAGCTCAAGTTAGATTTTTGGAGTGAATAGAGACCCTTAGAGAGAGAGAGAGAGAGAGAGTGGTTGAGATAACTCATAGTGTTCTCTCCTTTCCTTGTCTTTCAGTAGGGTTTTTATAATGTTCAAATATGGAGCCAAGCTCTGTAGTGCTGAGTTGGTCCTTATAGTGATCATTACGCAGTAGTGGTAGGACAATCATCACATCTGCAGGTGGTTGGGGCCTATGTCAGACGACGCATCATGACACAGCCTGCCGTCCCTTCAACCTTGCTGATGGATTGAGACCGAGCATGGCTATCTACTGAAGTAGACGTGAGGATGGGAAAAGTCCCATCAGCTAATCTGGTGTCAGCTAGCAATGGTCTCATATATTAAAGAAGATTTAAGGTTATCAAGGATATGTGGGCCGCTCAACAGCGCAAATGGTTTGGACAGGGTGTCTCCGGATGCCTTGGAGGTTGTCCGGGTAGTGATGAGAACTGACGCGTTGGCCCAACTGGGGTGATGCCATGTGGACAAACGCGTGGAAGTACTTGTAGGTGGACACATGGGATAAGGCCCCCACAGTGTTCATCTTTATATATATATATATATATATATATATATATATATATATATATATATATATATATTCAAGCATACATTGATATTAGACATCCCTAAGTAGACCTCACCTTACCTAGGATGAAGTTTTGTTATTGATGTATCATTCATAGACCATGGAATTGACCTTGTGGGAAGCTTCACTACATGTGTCCTTCCCAAGCTCAAGACCCTTTGGCCATCTAAGGTAAGCAAATAATTCATATAGGATCAATTCGTTTCGACCAAGATAAGCTTCGTCTGGCACAAGAGGAGAGATAGATTTCCTTCTTCCCTACTACCAGATGGAATGGACAGACCAAGCCGACTGAAACTTCTAGACAAATAAACTAACCCAGTTGAAAATTCTAGGCATTAGACAGATGATTAAACACACCCAATGCCTGAGCGACAATCTAGATGACATTTACACCCAAAAATCAATATCAAATAGTCGTTACACGCAATCAACGACATTGACAAACGTAAATGCACAATCAACGATATGGTCCGAGATTCTTACATGACAGCCAACAAATGACACCAATCAACAACTCTTGTTTGATATGATTGCCTAGTTTGCGTTGAGATGATGGCATTAATTACATTATTACAACTTAGTATCTGCCATGAAGACGATCATCATCACAAGAAAGGCATGAATGCATAATCAACACTATGACAATGAGGCCATATGTTTTATAAAAACCCTCGAGAAGCATGAAAAAGGTATGTGCACACATAGCCATTCCAAATAGTTAGATTCACTCTTGCTAGATTCTTACTTAAGTTTCAGAGGGGCGTGCCCGAACCACTTGTTCGAACATTCTTTTGTGCAAGAAAAAAGTCTGTTTGACTCTAGTGAAGCTAGAAAGACCTGCATCCAATTGGCACAACACCAACAGACTTGGTTGTAGATTGATATGATTCAAGTGATAGAGTAATTGTTGAGCATGAGGACCATGGATGCCATGGACGGTCTATCATATGGAACCTCTTGAACACATAACAAACCTATATGGATGCATTTAGTGACTTCATTTCTCGTATAAGAGTCCCCCCATTGTTGGGTCCATCAATTCCAAGGGTCTACCATTCTTCCAAAGTCTCCAAATCTGCTTACAATCCACTAATATTATTAGATTTCCTTATCATTTTTCCCCTTTGTTAATTACAAAATATATAAATATAAACAAGTAAATAGTACTATTAATTAGTTCAAACTCACATGACTAAGAAGGTCTTCTGCACGGTTTGATTGATAGAAACTACTATTCTTCTTAGCACTTATAATCTCTAAAATCAAGACACCAAAACTATACACATCAGACTTGTTAGAGAATTGTCCTTGCATTGCATACTTGAGAGACATGTAACCACTACAAGCCACCACCATGATTAACCTAAGGTAGTCCTGGGAGTTATACTCGAAAAATTATACTGAATTAACCATATTTTGGCTTAATGAATTAAGTAATACACAAAGCATATATATAGCTAATAATGTTGAGTCAAAGCATATATGAGTAATTTATACAAGTTGATATGCTCTAAAAATCCTTGTCATTCCAAAATTTGAAATTTTTGGATTCATGTGATGATCTAACAGAACATTTCTGGCTTTGAGATCAAGGTGTATAATTCTAAGATGAGAATCTTGATGAAGATAAAGAATTCCTCGTCTTGACCAATCCAATTG
>JBAPGN010002480.1:17500-20000 GCA_037355405.1 Vitis amurensis | reverse complement strand
GCGAGCCAAGCCAAGGTGCCACGGGGCCTTGCTTGGTGCCCGCCCGCGAGCCAAGCCAAGACACGCGACGCGTGCCACGGGGCCTTACTTGGTGCCCGCGAGCCAAGCCAAGGTGGCACGAGGCCTGCATGGTGCCCGCCCGCGAGCCAAGCCAAGGTGCCACGGGGCCTTGCTTGGTGCCCGCGAGCCAAGCCAAGGTGCCACAGGGCCTTGCATGGTGCCCGCCCGCGAGCCGAGCCAAGACACGCGGCGCGTGCCACGGGGCCTTGCTTGGTGCCCGCGAGCCAAGCCAAGGTGGCACGGGACCTTGCATGGTGCCCGCCCGCGAGCCAAGCCAAGGTGCCACGGGGCCTTGCTTGGTGCCCGCGAGCCAAGCCAAGGTGGCACGCGGCCTTGCATGGTGCCCGCCCGCGAGCCAAGCCAAGGTGCCACGGGGCCTTGCTTGGTGCCCGCCCGCGAGCCGAGCCAAGACACGCGACGCGTGCCACGGGGCCTTGCTTGGTGCCCGCGAGCCAAGCCAAGGTTGCACGCGGCCTTGCATGGTGCCCGCCCGCGAGCCAAGCCAAGGTGCCACGGGGCCTTGCTTGGTGCCCGCGAGCCAAGCCAAGGTGGCACGGGGCCTTGCATGGTGGCCGCCCGCGAGCCAAGCCAAGACACGCGACGCGTGCCACGGGGCCTTGCTCGGTGCCCACGAGCCGAGCCAAGACACATGGCGCGTGCCACCTCCCGTGCCACGACAGCTACAATGACCCTCGATATGGTGCTAGAGGCTGTGCTAGGACACGTGACCCATGCCATGATGCGTGCCACGGCCCGAGGCACGACACGTCTCGCGTGCCACGACCCCCATGCCATGGTGCCACGACACCTGTAATGACCCATTCCATGGTGGTAGAGGCTGTGCCAAGACACATGGTGCATGCCCTATCTGGATTTCGACCCTGATGCCTTGACAAGGTTCCGGATTATGGTCTATTGCTAATCACGGAATGTTATTAATCCATGGATTCATGTTGCAAAGGTTGTTTGCTATTTTTTTATATGGTTTTTTTAAGAAAAAAATTTTAAAATAAATTTTGTTTGGACAATCCTTGGATTCTTTTTTAAGATTTCTTTTTCCCATATCAAATACAATTTTTAAAAATATTTAAAGCAATTTTTACTTATTTTTCCCCCATTTTTCTAAGTAAAAAAGCTAAAAAAAATATTTTTTGGCCAAGAGAGCTTCACCAATCCTTGAATTCGTCTTCCATATATTTTTCCCATGTGAAATACATTTTTAAAAAATATTTACACTATTTTTTCCTCATTTTTACTATTTTTTAAGTAAAAAATTCGAAAAAAAAAAATATTTTTGAGAGATAAGTTGCATTAATTCATGGATTCCTATTCCAGATATTTTTCCCATGTGAAATACAATTTTTAAAAATATTTTCACTATTTTTTGGTATTTTTTACTATTTTTCCCTATTTTTCCCTATTTTTCGGACAAAAAAATTAAAATAAATATTTTCTGGGCCGAAATTTTTTTTTTTTTTTTTCCTTGGGTTCATATAATTATTATAAAGAGATTCAGCAAAAAAAACGGAATTAAAAACTCTTTTTTCATTAAAAAATGGCATTATGTCTCCTCAAGCATGGGTGATGTCTCCTCAAGGCATTTCCAAAACGGCCCAAAATGCTCTTTAAGGGGGGGGTGCTGTCCTCAATGGGCTGGCAGCACCACCCGCCCAGGCACGCTGCAGCGCGTGCCGCCCTTGGCGTGCAGGCCGCCCATGCCACCCTAGGCATGGCGCCCCCGCATATGCCACCCTCAAGCCCACGACACGCTAATGCGAAGAGAGCACGCCCGCGACACCGTGGGCAGCCCTCGCACGCAGCAGCAGTCACCCCGTGCCCCGCACACGCTGCACCCCGGACGCGTCCCATGCCCCCCATGCGGACACGCCCTCCCCCCCATGCAACGAGTGCCCTCCCCGCGCACTCGGCCCCGTCCCTCCTCGTCTCGGCTCGACCCCTCGAGCGAGCATGTTGCCTCGGAAAAACGTGCCAATGGCCAACGTCGCGGCTCACCCCGGGGGGCTCACCCATGCCTCCCGCCCGACGCTGCCCATCAAAAGGCACACGGACGCCCCTCCCCCCATGCAACGAGTGCCCTCCCCGTGCACTCGGCCCCGTCTCGGCTCGCCGAGGAGCCCTCGAGCCCTCGAGCGAGCATGTTGCCTCGGAAAAGCCTGCCAATGGCCAGCGTCGCGGCTCACCCCGGGGGCTCACCCATGCCTCCCGCCCGACGTTGCCCATCGAAAGGCACACGGATGCCCCTCCCCCCATGCAACGAGAGCCCTCCCCGGGCACTCGGCCCCGTCTCGGCTCGTCGAGGAGCCCTCAAGCCCTCGAGCGAGCATGTTGCCTCGGAAAAACGTGCTAGTGGCCAACGTCGCGGCTCACCCCGGGGGCTCGCCCATGCCCCCAGCTCGACGTTGCCCATTGAAAGGCACAC
>JBAPGN010002480.1:0-5000 GCA_037355405.1 Vitis amurensis | reverse complement strand
CCAAGGTGCCACGGGGCCTTGCTTGGTGCCCGCGAGCCAAGCCAAGGTGGCACGGGGCCTTGCATGGTGGCCGCCCGCGAGCCAAGCCAAGACACGCGACGCGTGCCACGGGGCCTTGCTCGGTGCCCACGAGCCGAGCCAAGACACATGGCGCGTGCCACCTCCCGTGCCACGACAGCTACAATGACCCTCGATATGGTGCTAGAGGCTGTGCTAGGACACGTGACCCATGCCATGATGCGTGCCACGGCCCGAGGCACGACACGTCTCGCGTGCCACGACCCCCATGCCATGGTGCCACGACACCTGTAATGACCCATTCCATGGTGGTAGAGGCTGTGCCAAGACACATGGTGCATGCCCTATCTGGATTTCGACCCTGATGCCTTGACAAGGTTCCGGATTATGGTCTATTGCTAATCACGGAATGTTATTAATCCATGGATTCATGTTGCAAAGGTTGTTTGCTATTTTTTTATATGGTTTTTTTAAGAAAAAAATTTTAAAATAAATTTTGTTTGGACAATCCTTGGATTCTTTTTTAAGATTTCTTTTTCCCATATCAAATACAATTTTTAAAAATATTTAAAGCAATTTTTACTTATTTTTCCCCCATTTTTCTAAGTAAAAAAGCTAAAAAAAATATTTTTTGGCCAAGAGAGCTTCACCAATCCTTGAATTCGTCTTCCATATATTTTTCCCATGTGAAATACATTTTTAAAAAATATTTACACTATTTTTTCCTCATTTTTACTATTTTTTAAGTAAAAAATTCGAAAAAAAAAAATATTTTTGAGAGATAAGTTGCATTAATTCATGGATTCCTATTCCAGATATTTTTCCCATGTGAAATACAATTTTTAAAAATATTTTCACTATTTTTTGGTATTTTTTACTATTTTTCCCTATTTTTCCCTATTTTTCGGACAAAAAAATTAAAATAAATATTTTCTGGGCCGAAATTTTTTTTTTTTTTTTTCCTTGGGTTCATATAATTATTATAAAGAGATTCAGCAAAAAAAACGGAATTAAAAACTCTTTTTTCATTAAAAAATGGCATTATGTCTCCTCAAGCATGGGTGATGTCTCCTCAAGGCATTTCCAAAACGGCCCAAAATGCTCTTTAAGGGGGGGGTGCTGTCCTCAATGGGCTGGCAGCACCACCCGCCCAGGCACGCTGCAGCGCGTGCCGCCCTTGGCGTGCAGGCCGCCCATGCCACCCTAGGCATGGCGCCCCCGCATATGCCACCCTCAAGCCCACGACACGCTAATGCGAAGAGAGCACGCCCGCGACACCGTGGGCAGCCCTCGCACGCAGCAGCAGTCACCCCGTGCCCCGCACACGCTGCACCCCGGACGCGTCCCATGCCCCCCATGCGGACACGCCCTCCCCCCCATGCAACGAGTGCCCTCCCCGCGCACTCGGCCCCGTCCCTCCTCGTCTCGGCTCGACCCCTCGAGCGAGCATGTTGCCTCGGAAAAACGTGCCAATGGCCAACGTCGCGGCTCACCCCGGGGGGCTCACCCATGCCTCCCGCCCGACGCTGCCCATCAAAAGGCACACGGACGCCCCTCCCCCATGCAACGAGTGCCCTCCCCGTGCACTCGGCCCCGTCTCGGCTCGCCGAGGAAGCCCTCGGCCTTCCATAGGGAGAAGTAGATTCAGGTTAAAAACCTTTCTCCCTGGTGATAATTTGATATCAATGTATCCAACATTAAGACTTTCATCTACAAATTTGTTTCTTGCATAATTTGAATTGCAAGTGCTCCTACCAACCAAGGGTATTCATAGCAAAGAATAATAAATGTATAAGACATCCATAAATACAACTTTTTTTTAGTTGTGTCTACCCTCTGGGAATTACAGAAGACTTATCTTCTTTTTCTTCTTTTGCTGTCTTTTCCTTTTTGTTCCTTTGATCTCTTACCGGAGTTGATTTTTTTTTTTTTTTTCCTTTTTTTGCTTCCCTATGTTTTTTTTTTTTTTTTTTTTTTTTTTTTTTTTTTTTTTTTTTTTTTTTTTATTTTTTTTTTTTTTTTTTTTTTTTTTTTTTTTTTTTTTTTTTTTTTTTTTTTTTTTTTTTTTTTTTTTTTTTTTTTTTTTTTTTTTTTTTTTTTTTTTTTTTTTTTTTTTTTTTTTTTTTTTTTTTTTTTTTTTTTTTTATTTTTTTTTTTTTTTTTTTTTTTTTTTTTTTTTTTTTTTTTTTTTTTTTTTTTTTTTTTTTTTTTTTTTTTTTTTTCTTTTTTTTTTTTTTTTTTTTTTTTTTTTTTTTTTTTTTTTTTTTTTTTTTTTTTTTCTTTTTTTTTTTTTTTTTATTTTTTTTTTTTTTTTTTTTTTTTTTTTTTTTTTTTTTTTTTTTTTTTAGAGAAACGAGAGACATTCATAGAAAATATGAGAATAGATGGTCATAAATTAAAACCAAAGTTAAAGTTGCATAAGCCCATTCCCCTAGCTAGTTGATGAATTGCATTGAAGTTGCAAGAAATGGCCCTTCCCAGGATGATAGGAACCAATTAGCTCCTTTAGCATAGGATCTGTATCAAGACAAACAAAATCTAATGGATAGTAAGAAATTAATTACTTGAACTAATACAATCCTCATTACCCTCTTGGAATTTTTCACTGATTCTATCTGCCAAAGCAACAGTGATTGCTGTTGGCTTCAACTCTCCAAGGCCCAATTGCTTGTAGACAGTATATTGAAGCAAATTCACACTTGCTCCCAAATCCAACAAGGCTTTCTCCACTACCTTTCCTCCAATCATGACTGAAATTGGTAGGACTGTTCCAGGTCTTATAACTTCAAAGGAAGACTTACACTGTAAAAATAGCACTTACTTGCTTCAGTCAAGAGGGCTTTCTTATTTAACAGTCAAAACCTCTTTTATAGTACATAAATATCCCTTTAAGGAATTTTGCATACGTTGGGACTGTTTAATATATCCAACAGTGGAATATTAATCTTTCACTTGGCCTCAAGACTTCAGATTGTCAGCTCATTCTGATCCCTTTTTTAACATGTAATGGCTTGGAGGAAAGGTGGATGGTTGATTTATTCACACCCCTTCTTCAGAAGTCTCTTTCTCTGGCAATTTGCTTTCATTGGTGAATCAGAGTCTTCTCTTCAGTGATTTCACTCTCTTTATCTTCCATTTCCTTCCCCTTCTTTACCTCTTCTTCTTTTTCTACCTGTGACTCAGGCATTGGCTTCTCAATTTGCTTACCACTCCTCAGAGTGATCAAGGATTTGACATCTTTCACCTGTGATGATTCTCCCTCTTGGTTTTCCACTCCATGGACACCTTTGGGATTTTGGTGAGGTTGAGAAGGAAATCTTCCCTTTTCTTGCAGTGTATTCAAATTTGTAAGTCTGGAGATTGAATACTGGATATTATCAAATTTTTGATTCATGTCATTCTGCAGCCCATCTATCCTTTTATTCAACCCATTCTCCATTCTATCCATTCTTTGGTCGACTCTAGCATTGATGGCTTCTTGCTTTTCAACAAAATCTCCCACCACCTTGCTGAGATTAGCTACTGTTTGTTCAATACTTGAAGATTGCTGAGATGGTGGATTCCGGCTGTTTGGTATTGAGTTTGCTCTGGCCCCTTCCATGAGAAATTTGGATGATCCTCCAACTAGAATTGTTAAGTTTTCCCATAAGGCACATTGTTATTGGGCTAAATGTCCAATAGCCGATTTGCTTGATCTCTATACATTTTCCTTTCAGTTTGGAAAGTTGCTAGGGCATTCCTCCACCAAATGTTCATATGAACTGACAATTGGGACACAGCTTCACTTGCACTGGTGGCTTCAGGCAACAGCCTTGCAATTCATGAAAATTCTTTTTTCAGCTCAGCTCCTCCAATCTTCTTGTTCATGGTGCCATCTTGCTTCTGTCATCATCTTCTTTTCAAAGAATACATCCCAGCCTTAGCATTGTAAGCTTCCAACTGAACTTCTTTTTCCACTGTCTCCTTAGTCGGTTCAATCCCATCCCTTGAAACATCAGCTACATAGCTCAAAAATCCATGCTTTCCTCTGGATTTTTACTCATGAAATCTTCCTCCACACATTGTCTCGGAAGTTGCTTCCATTGAGGATGACATACCATCAATAGCAGTAACTCACCACACAAATGTATAAAGCCATGGTGAGGGCAAGCATTTATAGGCTTTCCATGTATCTTTCCCAACACCAATAGAAATTTCCTCATTCTCCTTTACTGAGAAATTTGAAAATTTGCCTTTTCAGCCATTTGTTCTATGAGTAGGAAAAAATTTCTTAAGGAATTCAGCTTGTAGTCAGTCCAAGAGCGGATACTCCTTGCCTAAAGAATTCAGTGCCAAATTTTGGCTTAATCCTTTTAAGTAAAGGAAATAACTTAAGCTCATCAAATCAATTTGAAGCTCCTCCCTCCTTGAATGTAATTATCAAACATCCTCAAATTCTTAATTGTGCATACGATTCCTCACTCTCCTCCCATGAAAGTTGGCAGAAGAGGAAAAGATATGGTTCTGATCACTAGCTGCTCTGTAGGGGCACAATACCATGATGGTGCAACTCATACGAGGTGGAATGCAATACGATCCCTCATTGATCTGAATTCATTGGGATATCTTGACGACCTTGGTGACTATGCTGATCTTCAGGTATAGGTTCCATGATATTCAAGACTACTTCCAATTCTCTTCCTTGAGGTGTATCACACTTAACAAGTCTTCCTCCACTATCTCGTATCCACTTTGGCATACACAACTAGTATTCAGCTGCAACTAAAAATTGAAAACAGAGGACAACAAGAAAACAGGGCAACTACAACACAATTAAACTAGGCTAAATTTTAAAAGATAAACTTAAATTCTAAAGAAGAATGAAAATCAGTAAAATGAAAGAAACTTTACCAACTTGTGATGAAAATCATCGTGCTCAAAACAATGGTATCTACTCAAACTTTGACACTCTCTCATTCCCCGGCAACGTGCGCCCATTTGCC
>JBAPGN010002479.1:0-62442 GCA_037355405.1 Vitis amurensis | reverse complement strand
TGTGTTTATAAACACATTCTTGGATTAGGGAGGAAATGTTGACAAGTACACAGGACGTTGATCGAAAGGAGTACTTTTTAATAAAAATCAGAGGATAAGATTGTAAAAATGCAACGATTCAATGAGCCATTTTTGACAGAGTGATTGCACGTCAATTATACTCCAAAGTTTATTGCGCTATTCAGACTTTCACTCATAGAAGTTTTAAGCTTCATTATGAAAGTTTGAGTTTGAATTTTGGCATAAAACGGATATCTTAATTACAGACTGTAACTCTCAGGGTGCTCTCTCTTTGCGAGGGTAATCCATTTCCAAGAGATTTTCATGGAGAAGCACTATAAACACACAAGAGAGCTAAGTACCACATCTATGAGCAAATGATTATTGGTGTTCGATACATTTTTATTATTTTTTGACGCTACTGCTGATTTCCACTGTTAATATCAGTTGTCATTTATTAACTTCATTTAATTTTTTCTCAAGTTGCTAACAAAGTCTGAAGTACAGTTATCCATAAAAGACTCAGATTAGGTGGAAAAGAGCTTAAATGATGCCATGTGGGACCACACAGACAATGATATAACTTAGAGCGAATCCACTACTCATGGTTTAAACTTAGGCCATAGCTTAGCTTAAACATGCAACGGTGATGACAGCAACAAAATAAATGAAATTGTATCCGGGTTAAAATAATATCGAAATGTATCAAGTTCTCATGGACATATTTGAGATTATCCACCTTTGAATGAAGTTAACTAAAAGCTATAATTAAAGTCCACTCTTGCTTGACTAGAAGAAGGAGAAATCCCTCATTGATAGCTCATGTTAGTGGCATTTGACCTCGAGGTTTTATTAGTCTGATGCATTCTCACGCAGAACACACTAAAGATACCATCCCCAAACTCTATATGATTTTTCCGACAGGATCCCAAGGATGTTAACACTAGCTAGAAACTTCCATTCGAAGAAAGATTGAACGAGCATGGGTAAGCATTATTGTGCTTCAAATTGAGCTGTGCCATTAAAAGCACCAACGTTATCAGATCTAATAGGTTTGAAACCTGGATAAGGTGCATTGTTTTGAGGAAGAGAATGATGACTCCATTTTGAACCGATTAGCCAAGTAGATACACTACCTGTCCAGTGTGTATGGATTGCAGCATATCACAAATTTTCATATATGATTGGAAAAGGTAAAAAAAAATTCTCAAAAAGTATTGGCGTCATCTTTCCAACTACCTTGAAGACTCTTTTTTAAAAAAGCTCTCATTGTGCGCATATAGAATCCCTACACATCAAAGACTCATTTCCATCTATGTCATAACAGATCATAAGCTATGAATCAACATTCATCATCTAGAGAACACTAATAATCTCCATATAAATGATGCGAGCGATAATAAGTCCTCACGTAAGGAAAACAGTAATACAGGCTTTAGAAGAAATGAATGAGGATGTAGAGTATGGGACTCAGAAATAGGCCCACATCAGCACAAGAGATTCTCATGAGATAGAAAGCTTCGAGGATTCAGCGAAATCTTAAATCGAAACCGACCAATTCCTTGGATTTTCCAAAGCAAGAACCACAATGTGATGCTGCAAGACAAAATGTGAAACGTCATAGGCTTGCAACAAGAATAGTTTTAAATCCATTAATGGTAAGCACGCAAAGAGAACAGATTGGGAATCTGAGTAGTAGATATAGATGTAGCAGTTTGTACATTGAGCCAATTGTTCTGTGCATACAATTGTCTAATTACGAATTTAAAAATTTAAGTAGATGTACCCAGCATAGATTTGGAGAGGAGATGCTGTATGAAAGACACGTCCTGTCCCAATCGGACCATACATCAATTAGGATGATGTCTTTTTTCCATGGCACACTGTAACATCACGCCTCAAGTCCAAGGCCACAAGCCCAAAGAGCGCATTCTTGCTAAGGAAAAGTGTCATATTCCCACTCACCTACGACTTATTGTTGAGTATAGTATGGTGGATGAAGGGTGGTGTATTAAAAAGAGTTATGGCATGAAGGGTGTTCAAAGGACACGGAGTCATTTGACCCGTGCCGGGTACTGTTAGCAGGTCCCGCTATCAACAGGGAAGAAGAATGTTTTTTCCATATTATTCTCTTTGCTAGTCCATAGCCCACAGCCATAGATGTACTGGCACAGGACGCAATAATGCATCAAAGCTTATCCAAAATAAAAACAGAAAGAACAGCAATGACAACAAAAACATATACTCCTAGACTTTAATGGGACTTGGCTGGCTGGAGCCGCACAGAATCTATGAATGATGCCCATATTAAACATAAATAAAAATCAATTGGCACAGAAATGAACATTAAAAGGCAATATTTTTTTTCATAAAGCATTCTCCAGATAAGCAATTAATTCGAAAATATAAATAGATCCTATTTCTTTACATAAGGAAGAGAGCAAAAAATAGAAAGCTGAGTCTAAAGAAACAATCCGCGACATACCAGTCATCACAATTATTCCAACTGAACCCTAAAGTCCCCAACAATCCCATGTTTTTGCTGCTCCTTACGGCATCTCTAACTCATTCCTGCATCTGATTTTTTACCTCACAGTATACAATCACTCTGTCTACATCTCTCTCGGGTCCTCCTCACATACAGCGAGACGTCTATTCATCACACAATCTGACTACACATCATTTCATCAACAATTTAGCATAGCCTAGGAATCATCAGACAAAGCGTTAGCACAGTTCATACACGAATGAGCGTGCTGCCGTAAGCGGAGTTTCCACACCACCCCAGCATGTTCTCCTGAGTGTGATCTCATGAAATATATTTGTGTCTAGCTAATTAGTATTCCTTATTCAACAAGGAAACCTATTGCTTCTATAAGAAGAATTAGATTTATAAACATCGAAAGACTCTTCTTCTTCTACATATTCCTGCGAAAAAAGTAGGAAGACACATTTACCGCAATTGTAGAGCATTCTTTCCAAGACCAGAGCAATCCGCGTGAGGCGTGCCCTGAAGAACATATATTAGTATTGAGGTAAAAAAAAAGTATTCATGAAAATGCTTTATGTTTGTGCAATGATATGAGTTTCCTTTTCTTTGATTGGAGTACGATCAAGTTGAAGTTGGAACCATAATATTATTCGATGTTATGCATGTTGAAAAGATGTCTACTAGTGATTAGAAGTGAAGTATAAGGAAAACTTTAGTTAAAATATTGTAGCGAAACTGCTGCTTACACCAAAGATACAAACAAAGCTCGCTTAGATTTGCTAATTATGGAATAGTAGGAAGAATTGCATTGCAATACAAGGGAACAAATCTGCTGGTTAAACCTAGTCACTAGACCACCACGAGAGCACTGTTGAAGAAGAGTAGATGGAAATGCCATCGAGAGAGAGGTCCACCTCAAGTCTATATTCCATATTAAAAGAGCCATCGTATATCTAACAGATAGAAGGTAATTACAAGCTTTTTCAAAAACAATAATTTACCAGATTGAGTTTATCTCTGAAGAATATCTATATCATAAAATGATATTGAGACACAAGCAAATGATGGGAAAGAATTCAACAGAGCGTTTAATGAATCAATGATTTTCATGTTTTGCTACAAAAGAATCAACATAATCTAAGAAAGACTGAAAAAAAATGTATTCGTCCGATATTTTAATAACAGATTAATGAGAATGGAGTAAAGAGCACAACTTAAACGATTAGATAATGAGAGCATGAATACATCTTTTCGTTTGTCTCTAATGCACGAGTATGATCAAAGAAGATACACTTATTCTTGTACGTGAATGAATTTGGAAACATTAGAGAATATCCACAATGATTCATGATTTAATCCGTCTGCACTAACATATTGTGTAAGCGTTGAGTCAAGGCTGAGCCTTCCCCAATATCCCAGTTGAGAGATCTCATATCCTTTTGAGTCATGATCATATTTCACCGAATGGTATACATTACCACATATTTGTGTCTCAGGCCAAACCTCCAGGATTCAAATCTTAGACTAAATAGGATCTTATGTAAAGACCAGTATTTCAAACTTCTAGTATTGATAAGAAAGCTATCGTGATTCCATCCATAATATACATCTTCATTTTGAGAGGTACCATTTTACCTTTTTTTAGTTTAAATGATAACTAACCCCTTTTTTACTTAATATGGTGGTTCTCTATCCTACTATGAGATATTGTAAGGCACCTTTCCAAATAACAATACATGTGTTAAGGCTTATTTATTTATCATCTTAGTTGCAGTTTTCACGGAAAAACACTAGAAGATTAGACTACATAGAAAAAAGAAAATAAAAAAAGTTAATATTTTTAAATGGCAAGGGACAAAATTTCATGTTTTGCAACTCTGAGCAAGTAACTGCATATAAAGCTCGACCAAGAAAGGCTTCAATTAAGAAGACACAACAATGCGGATCAACTCTACCACAATGCATCGTGCATGACAAACAAAAATAATAATGCTTTAAGTTTTTGTTCAATGCTATTATGGCATTAAACAGTTTTTAATCCCACAGTAGAGACATACAGGAATGGAAGAAATCGATTGCGAGAATTATCAGAATCAAACACAACTTGCTTGCTATTGGTAAAAGGATTCTTGTACATGACAATTATTGTTATTACAGCGGCTCGACCATTTCAATCAAGGGGGTGCGACCCTCTCAGACCGACTACCAATGCTCGACATTATTCGAAGGAAAATGTTAAACAAGGCACATTGTTCCAAGTATAAGATACATTTACATATTAACAGCCTACTTTGTCTACCCTCAATGCCTCAATCTCTAGGCAAAACATGCATTTCTGAATCAATTGCCCAGAGTGTGGAGACCAAATATTAAGCATAAGGAAAGTATCAAGTTAGTTTCTTAGATACAAATTTTAAACATTAAATGATTTATTCTTTGTCTTATGTAAAGTACCGGAAGATATAATAATGATCTCGATGTAAGGGATTAATATCTTTAAATGTTATATGATAACATCAAACTAAGAAAATTAGTGACATACAAGAAGAATTGGTCTTTTAAAAGTAGGACAATCCATTCACCATATTCAACTTGGGCCCTATATTGTCCACTAGAATACGACAAGAGTTTAGAGGAGTGCATTCTAAGGTATGCTTGGTATATCGTGTAAGTTTTTATTTTTTTGATATTATATACACATACATTCATATTAGCTAAATGATTTGCATCACATTTATTTGAGGAAAAATGCTCTTAACCTTTGGTGAATTTTCTATAAGATTGATATTAAATGATTCACTGAAGATGAAGTATAGTTGAATCCTTCATTTTAACGTTGCGTATTGAGAGAAGCATTTCGTGATCAATTCTATATCACATGTTAATTACAAGCACCCTGCGGAGAACGTATACCATAATATTTAGCGCGAGTCACGATACCTACGGAGCTCCTATAATGCACTCAACTGAGAGTTCTCAGACGACATACGATTGTGCCAAGATTTTGATTGTTAATGGATTGCTCCATACAAAAATCGCGTGAGGCACGCCTAGCATGTGCTAAGACCTGCTGTTGTTGAGATGCCAAAATAAACTGGTTGTTCGGGAATTTTGCGTCACAAAATAGTGGAGATTATGTGTATCTGGTTAGGCTTCATTGGTTACTTGAACACCTAAACTTCGGTCGTAATTGCTCAGAGGTTCGCCTGTCATAAGATCGGTAGAATCTACGAGTGAGATTCATGTACATTAAGCCAATGAAAAAACATGAAATGATACACATTCCTAGAAAAAGTGTCAATAACTACAGTTAAGAGCCAACCCTTTAATGGAAACCATACACCTTGTTTAATCTGAAGAATATAGTAGTGCTATAGAAACTTGTCTGCGATATATGTTAAATTATTATAGTTTATTCTTTCAAAAGTGCACATGGTTTACACAACCAAAGAAGAATAAGATAATGATAAAACTATTGTACATAATTTTACCACAATCCAAGTACCTCCACCTGGTAGGATTATCTAACAACATGATTAATCCTTTTGAGAAAGTTGCCAGATAGTTTATTTATCAGACAATTCATTGCTCCAGGCGAAAACCAATTAAACTCGCACACAAGCTTGTTCCTTCTACAGCTCAATTGAAGAATAACCATATTTAAAACTTAACACTCAAGCACTTAGAGTCACAAACATCATATGAGAGACAATATACAAAAAGTGATCAATATTTATGTAACACATGTGGATGTACGGAATAGTGATATACATCATTCTAATAGCCAATCCGGAGTGTCAATTCCAACCATGCATGATAAGTCCCCCGCACTTTAAATCCCAACTGTTGAAGCCGGAGAACGCCGGATGGAACAGGTGCTCAGAAGTAAGATTTATCCAATTGGCGCATGAAGTATGACTAACAAAATCTAACAAGCCAATGAAGTCAATCATGAGTTCTTTCAAATTAGAACAAGTGATGGCCACATCAAAATTTTAGTAGTACGTCAATCTTTTTATCAACAAAAAAAAGGAGAAAGTCTGTGTCAAGTAAAATATAACCCAACGTGTATAATAAGCTATTTCTAAAAAAATGAGTCAGTACTCTTTAAACATAATCGCATACCTAAAAGATTAATAAAAGGAATAATGTTTTGATTTTAGAGAACATGAATGGCCGAACTGATACATGTCATTCTAAAATCATTCACTTCGATCACTTGAGTATGACATTGCCAGAAGCTGGAAAGAATAATGATGATGGTACACACTAAATGATACCCGACCAATTAAACAATAACCATGGAGATAAATTCTTACTTCCTTGCTGTATATAAGTGCGTTTCATAATAATATCAAATAATCCACTGAACTAGCTTGCTTAGAAGAAGAAGAACAAGTGACACAAAGGATGAGAATAAGCTTCTAATGTGATTATCGTAACCATGACGAAGAGAAGGGTAGCACGTTTCTGCAAATATATTACATATACACTATACAACAAGCATCAACTCTCCATTTAGAATATATATAAACATAAGTACTATGTCTTAATTCTTAAAATTTAGTTATGCGTGAAAACAGGTTGCCAGAATTACTTCTCAAGCTGCTCACAGTTGTATTGAATTATTCTATTTTTAAAAATTTAGACAATTGTTTAATTTGTGTATATTCAGCTCTAAAGTTATCTTGCATTGCGCATGAGAGCACCTCTGCGACAACAGATCCTTTGACATTGCGAGAAAAAGAC
This sequence comes from Vitis amurensis, assembly GCA_037355405.1. Classification (NCBI taxonomy): domain Eukaryota; kingdom Viridiplantae; phylum Streptophyta; class Magnoliopsida; order Vitales; family Vitaceae; genus Vitis; species Vitis amurensis. The sequence goes on along the minus strand of JBAPGN010002479.1, from coordinate 55,202 downwards.
AGAATCACCTTCTAAGTTTTCACTCAACACCGCTAGATACTAATTATCCAACCACTCAATCACACCCACACACTTAAATGAAGAACCTCATTGTCTACTCATGATTACTGTTGATGTCCAGATGCACACGACCTCCACATTGTAGGGCACCTAAACATTCAAGGGGAGAACGTAAAAGAAGATTGAGATGTATACACAATGACTTCCTTACATTTTATATTTTAACTTATTAATAATTTTGTAAGATATTTTATTTTATTTTTTAATTTTAAATTGTAAATGAATTGTAATTTAATGTTAGTCTTTTTATTAACTCTTTTAATTGTTAAGTTTAATCCAAGTATTTCATGTAGCACCTAATAAAAGAATCTAAAAGATTAGTCGTTAATTTTCTAGAATGATGTTTGTTACCAAACATGTAGAGGACTAGATATTTTAGTCATTTCTAAGAGGCAACAAGCCTCGAGGGTGTCCAACACTTATTCTAGAATATTACAAAACTTATATTGATATTTTCGCCAATGATATGCGGTCGGCAAATCAGCTCACTTACCACTGACTTTCCCTTAAAAAGAATGCATTACAAAATCTAATATGTCCGCCACAGATTGGAGCAAACAGGAAATATTGTGAGATTGTCAAATGAGAGGTCTCCTAATTTGCAAGAATATTTGCGCGGTGTAGTGAGGAAAACAGTTGTGACAACAATGCTTGGGCATCTAATGACAACCTATATAGGAAAGATCGCGTTTATTTCTATTAAATATCAATATGGATCGATCAGAAAATCTCGACTCAGACGTGAAGAAGAATTATAATCTATACAATGACTTGATTGAATCAAAGGTAAACTTGCCTTGAAATTACCAATATGTTGTATATTATATTTAATGTTCCATTTTAAGTCTATATGTAACATTGTATTTACACATAACTCAATATCTAGAGTTGTTATCTCTAAAATTACTTTAATCTCAACTGAATTAGATTTCCTTCCTTCGTTTGACTATGAGAGTCCATGCAAATTTTGCTCCTCATATTTGAATTCTTACTGCAAACCCTAACTAGTCGATAAGCGCAGGACTTTAGGACACAGTTAAGCTGTACCTGTGTCTTCCAGAGCATCCGATTGGAACTGGTTAACTATGACATGAACACGTTAATGCAAAAAACTATCCAATCACTGACCCGCTAATTTAGAAATTGGAATCTAGAGATATTGCCACAAGCCTTATATCAAAAAGTTCCTAACTTATGAGAGAGTGATGGTATTTGCAGGGGAGAGAGAGCATAAGTGAAAATCCTACAGAAAGAGGAAGAATCTGTGTTCTCTTCCTCAAATACAACATTTGAAGATCTGGACTACTTTGTGAATGATTTTCAAAGTGAAGAATTTAAGGGTAAAGTTGTCAAAATGAATCTTTAAATCATTCAGAACTATTTCTTGAATTTTTCTAATGTATCCATAGACTAAGTATTTTTATGCAATTATTATTCGCATAATATAAGAAGAACATGAATAATTACAAAAAGAAGCTTCCATCTCCAGCCAATCCAATTCATTCAAAAAGATCAATAATATTTTCATCCATCGGGGCAGGCTTCTCGTTCATTATTACATGATGTTTTACCTCTAAACAGGGTCTATACATTATATGGTGGCTCAATATAAGGTCTACATTAACAAAATGATACGAGATCAAAATATCGTGACAGGAGCAGAGTAATCCCATAGTAGCTTATATTTACTTATCAAATATTCATTATTTTCACTAATTGCTCGAGATTTCGATTAAATTTTTAAAACACGCATGTTGAACTTGTATAGAGCAGTCATATCTCAAGACGAAAAAAGTGAAGTGAAGTTATGTGCCTTGGTAGAATTTAATTCTTCACAAGTATTGACTATTCAAACTTAAAGTTCTATTTGGAGAATGAGTCAAGACTGGTGGAGTTTAATTTTTTCAATCGAGGTTATGAGTACTTATGTATTGAAGGATAGATATAGCTGAAAATGTAAAGTGAGATCTCTTTTGTATTTTGATACTCTTCTTGTTTAATGTAATACACATACTTTTGGGATTATGATCTTGTCGTAATAATTTCAAGATAGCAAGTTAGAGATACTAGTTAGAGCTTTTAATCTCTATTAGATTGTTGAGTGCATATCGATAGACACCTAAATCGTAATCTTCCTTGGTAAGAGGATGCACCCATCGAAGATTTTTCAAAATACACTCTCAGAACTAATTCTTCTCTGATTTGTTATTACTCTAAATGATTGTTTGTGGTGTTCAATATGGTGTATACGATATTTGGAAATGGGCCTTCATCTTTTTCCATAATGTGGTAATAATTCAAGTCTTATTGAGCATATTTGAATCGTCTAGTTTGGCCAGTCCATCTAAACAGTCGATCAAAGACCTCTCTGTTACAACTCTATCTATCTGGGATCTATGATCGTTCCTTATTTTGGACAGACTTGTGATAAGGAAATGAATGTTAGCTGTATGCAAGTCCATTTGATATTTGTACTAGGATGTTCATACCTTTTCATGCTCTTAGAAAGACTCGATTTTTCTTTGTTTGAAAGTAATAAAACTTGTATTTCTATTTCTCTATAAAAACACCATGGTTATATCTAATCTATAATATCATAAATTTTAATTCCCACCAGCTGTGTGAGACTCACAAAATCTAGCTAAGAGCTTTAAACAAACAGGTGTGTTTGGGAAAGGAGATTATTACGCACTTCCTAAACCCTAGATCTGATGTCAAAAACTTAGTACAAAGTTATTATATCTTCGAGCACCTAAAGACTCTTATGTAGTCCGTATAAGTGAATTGGAAATGAGCAAAGGATAGATATAAAGAAAGTAGATAGGAGTGATGCCATATCAGAGGCCACATAAATCAAGATGCTTGAGGTCACTAGGCTAAAGGAACACTAATATCTGTTTTGCCTTATCTGCTCTCGGATTCTGCATGGTGAATATGCCATCTGGATTGCTTCCACATTCTCACTCCTTTCCTGGCGTATTAAGCAAATTTCACGGAGTAACCTAGAGGTCCCGAAGATAACACCCGCTTTTTCTCAGAGGTCGGGTTAGAGCTAAGGATACGATAAATCCTACAGGTCAACAAAGGGACGACACAAAACATTTTCCTCTCTTCTCTCTACCTATGAACGTATATTCTCTTCCCGAATTCTGAGTAGCACATCCATTATACCCTGTATTCGGTCAAGGTATGCCGGAAATCACGAGCAGAGACTACCAGCTCGAGTTTTAGGTGCGCGGTTCTGAGCTTATGGACCTACGGGTGATGACACAAGATCCAAGTTGTGGTTCTTGTAACTAATTTCAAGAAGCTCTCAAGTTAAGCGCTTGCCGTGATTCTTGGCATCCTTGAATCGAAGTATTTAAATGCTCAGGCCACACAAGTACCATATGATATGTAGCTAGCTGAAAGCTCCGCGCTAAAAGAAGATCAAAAAGTAATGAACGTCTCAAAAAAAAAAAAACAAACAAAAACCAAAAACCTCCTTATGCTCCTATTAAGAATGCGGACTTACAAACCGAGACTAAAACATCATCTTATACTAACCTATTTTGTGTACATGTACTCTAGGCAAAATATAAAAAACCACATGAATTATTAAATTTGCAGCTTCCCTCTATTTCATTAATTAGCAACGAGAACAATGCTAAGCTACCATGTGACGCTGTTCTTCGTGCAAATACCACGTTTTTATCATAATAAGAACTGAAAAAGCTCTAACACACTAGCTATACCCATGTCTTATTTCTTTCTTAGTGCACTTGCTACTCACTTTTTCACACTTTAGATGTACGATTCCAACTTATGCATAATTGGTGAGTTATTCTTTTTAAGATTGGTCTGACAAACTATTGCAAATTCTATTTTTTTATTCTAATTCTCTTATAACTCACACATACATGTGAATAGAAGTTCCATATATACAAGCTTATATAAAGCCTATAGGTTACTTGAGATGTGTAGTTCATGCATTTCATTTTTCTTGATGCTTAAACTGAGGTAGCTTCATAATGGGCATACTGTGCGCAAGTAATATTCGATATAGAAATATTTTCCTTTGAATTTGAATTGTTTCCTGCGCAACAATGATTTTAATCAGATCTACCTGTAATTGGAGAGGGAGAGGTAAGTGCTAAGACGATTCGAAAGACTCTAGTACTTGAAGCTTATAAGAGTTGTATACGTGGAACCTCATATCGGTGATTATAGTGAGAAAGAGTGAGTGAGAGTGGAACGTAGGCAAGAGGTATGTTGTCCAAATCGCCAACTGGACTCATGTCTCTGACTCATCACGACCATAGTGAAGTCACTTGAGAAACCACTATAAGCCGAACTTGGACCGCTACTTCAGACCATGAGGTTAGATTTGGAGATTTCGTCTCTAACCTTTATCGATATTTTCTTTATTATATTTGTACATATATATAATTGTTTGGAAAAGATTTTGAAGGGTTCTCTTAAGTCATAAAAAGAAAAACATCCATCATTCCCAAAGAAATTAAGATGAGAAAGAAGGAAACAAAGAAAAAAGAAAGGACAAACCACAAAAATATCATAGGCACTCCCCAGCCACCCCCCCTCCCGATTGCGTTTATTCTTAATTATTGCCACGATACAAGCCTTTTAGTGTAATGTTTACTCATAATAGCAACTCTAACATATTTCCTGCCTCATATAGAAAAATAAAAATTTCAAAGAGAAACATGCTAGGAGACTAAGTCTCAAACCTCATAACACTCACACACTACAATCACGAGTATCATCAACTCATTTGCTCTATGGGATGCAATGGTATAATTAAAAGCATAAACCTGATGGCAACATAGACCACTAACAAAAGGCAAGAACTCTTTGGTTGCCAAATTAAACAGTAAAGAACTAAGAAAAACTAAAAATACATCAAAAACAGCTCTAGGATAGATAATCTCAATCGACTTAAATTAGATAGGAACTTATATGAGAGGAAGACATTAATAAGTCCATAGTAACGACAAAACCATCCACTATAAGTATTGTTCACCATTGCCCTTTTACTACAGCAGCCTGAACAGTAATGCATTCTCCAGAGCTGGACGCTATTGAAGCTAATTATGACATATTAGGAACGCCTATCATTCTAAATGAGTATGGCAATGAATGTACTCTAGCAAAAGAGCAGTCTTAATGACTCGACATCAACCGCTAGCTCCCAGAACTTTTAATATCTAACTGGCATGAATGGAAAATAAATACAACACACATCGAAACCAATAATGTTTATTGTTTGCCTCCACGAAAAGGCAATATATTTTAGAAGATAAGAATATAGACTGACTCAAACAAGCTCCAAAAGCGTTGCGTTCCAGCAGAATACTTTACATACAACTATTGTAATTATCGACGTATAGCAAACTCCAAGAAAATCCAATAAAAACCACTCTGGGTAGGTTTCACATTCTTTTTTTGGTACCATCAGAGCGAACAGATACTTAGCTCAATTGAGATTTTCAAGCCTTAGATAAGCAAGCCCTCCTACTTATATAAACTTTTAACTCTTATCTATGTTGATGGACCACTAACTTTTGTCTCAACCAATACACTGAGATCTCTGTTGAAGGTCCCACTTATACTTTTTCTATATGTTATTCCACTAACACCACTTGCGACCCCATTTCTTGCTATCTCCCATTTTTATTAAAAGCAACAAGTAGTAGCGTCAATTATTCTGCTCATCTCCACGAAAGCCAATGGTCCTAAACTAATTGCTCTCAAATTTTATCTTACGAGAGATTGAGTATACCTATCTCATTAGTATAGTAGGCCCAAGTGACGGTAATTGAGCACCTGTCAGTTAACAGCACCACCTAAGATAACACAGTATTCATTACTGTTTGAGACAAGTTGCACAGCCATTGAATCAATTGCTGGCCCGCTAAAGAGTCTAAGCTACACTTCACACATGAGTGTGGATCCATGAAAGAACACCAAATTTTCCTTTGAGTAGCACCTCCTCACAAGTTAAGACCTCGCCATTGACTACCTGGCATTCTACCATATACTCTTCTACAGAAAAGACCATGAAGTATAGTATTCGGATCAGGTATGTTCACTTATTACTACTAAATATATCTTTTATGAATCCCAAAATTAGAACAATAAGCAATTGAGAAGACTTAACATGTACAGCTTATAAAATGTAGAGAACTGCTATATTAACTATGAGAAGACAACCAAAAATAGTTAAGTAGTTACATAGAATCTGTTAAAGGCCGGTTGCCCGCTGAGTTTTGCGCTGGGTCCAAAAATCGGCATGTACTGCATAGCGCACGCTTGGAACAGAGCTGGCCAAATAGTTCGTTACCACATGGTATCAGATTTTGTACCAACTGGCTGAATCAGAAAAAGAACAAGCGATCCCGACCCTGGTGTGGGAGGTTGATGTTGTAAGTCGTGCTTCTCCTATGAAAGGTAGGGGTGTTTGTCGGTTGTGAAAACAGCATCTTGGATAATCTCATGGGTGCACACCTCCACAGACAGAAGGTACACGTTCTCTGAGTTAACGCTATTTGAGCAAGGTGTTGTTTGTGATCTTTGATGATTGGGGCTGATTTGAAGGCTCTATCATCGGATTTAGGCAAGATGAGAACTGTTTCTGGTGCTTATATGTATAGAGGCTCCTTCCTGTTAACGTCAATGTATTCTACCAATCCATTGAATGAGGTCGTTTCATACTGTTTTAATGGCCGTGAAGGCCCCCTTGGGGCCCAATTCTTCATACCGGTTTTCATGGCCAAGTCACAATCTGAGCTGATGAGCACTGACGGTTTCGGCTCGAGTTAGTCCACTATTTCCTGTGGCATTCAAAAAGCGACTTATATGCATTCATGGAACTCCAAGGGGAGGATGATTTGGATCCCTTGCTGTAGCTGAGCATTCGCAGTCTACTAGCACTAGAGGTTGTCTGCAACTGCTGCAAAATGTCGCGAGCGTCTGTTACGTTGTATATGTTATTGCAGAGCTCCCTGCACTTCTCCACTGACCCCGGTTTGTGTTGGGTGGTTTGTCCTTGTGGAGTCTTGTTAAGCTTCATCCCAAGGATAGTATAGCCCTGTTTGAACCACTGAGCTTACTTAAATATCGAATCACGAACATCAATCTAGACACTCTCACACAAAATCAGAGATCCTCATTGGAACACAATGAGGACGTTGTGTCACATGGAGGAAGTCTAATTATGTGATGAAGTGCTGCCCGCGCGGAAGGCGCGTGATTCGCATAGTCTGAGTCTATATTTGTCTCTCTGAGGACAATGATGATGTCCAAAAGCTCTTAACCAACACATGAACACCATTCAAATTTAAGAAATCCCCCGACGCCATGATGCGAACCCGTTCGTGCCAAAAGCCAAAATTATACTTCAGCACACACAACTACCTCTCAAAACACCACGTATTAGACGTATCGCATGGTGCTTATCGTTATGACTATTCTTTCTGCGTAAAACATAAGATAGAAAAAGAAGCAACTTTTTAACCGTGAGACACCAAATACTTCTATAGTGCTCATAAATATGGCCGACCTCATCCTATATGGTAAGCCACATATTTAAATAAATAAGTAGAGCTCACTGTTATAACTTCACTAATCTCATCAAGGGGCACTTCAGCAACTTATACCGACATATTGACAAAGAATTAAATAGAATCTCATCAACATACCCACTGGATCTGTGGCCACCTTCCCTTCATCCATGAAAGCTTTTGCAAAGGCTGCAATTTTCCTTTTGAGGCAAATAATCATGGGCCTCATATAATTGCATCATCATCCTTCCTCACTGCTCTTCAAAGGATACACAGATTTTGATGTAGCATCTTGCTCACACGGGCTGCATCACGAGAGAAAAAAGAAAGAATTATCCAGTTACAAGGTGAAATATCAAATTTTATCTGTGACTAAGTGGACTAATTAATCTCAGACTTGTCCTTTTCCTTAAGACCTATACTAATCTCCTAAGTCATCTTCCCCAAGCAAAATATTACTCGAAGTATGCAGAGTCAGAATACAGAATACGAGCGCACAAGGAAATTCTTTATATCAAACCGAGAGAGCCAAAAATGCTGAATTGTCTACGGTTCAAGTCTCTTTTAAGAGTGTTATTGCCTTCAACTCAACCTCACTAGTTTGGGTGACAACAAAGTGCCACAGCCCTTGATTGGAGGCAAAATCCCTGTTTTCACCTGACATATGTTTATAACTCCAGCTTCCCAATTTACTCTGTAGCACATGCTTGTTTGCCAAACAATTTGAGAGAGCTTAATCTTCAATTTCATTAAGAGATAAAGTACTTAACGGTGACTTGTTAAGTAGGAACTACAACAGATGCAATTACTTCTGAATGTCAAGATGTGCAATTAAGTCCTCATAACTTCAGAAGCCTCTTATTACGAAGAATCAATTTACAACTAAACGCGAGAGCATACAAAGGAAAAAAGAAAAAAAAAAAATCACAGAAAAAGCATAAAAATTCCTTCCTATGTGTTTCCGTACAATCTCTCTGTTGTTGTTGCCGCCGACTGTGCACTTTAAATTACGAGAAAAGTGAATTACGGGGGGATGAAATGACCAATCAAGAAACAAAAACAAACAGATATGTTCACCAGTTAAGTTCCAACATGGTTAGACGGTTGAGAGGTCTCACAAACTGAAAGTTGATAGTTAAAGAAATTGTTCCATATAGTTAAAATTTGAAACCATATCATTTTCCTTTGCATCGGTCCTTAAGGAATCGTGTAAGCAAACAACATATATTTACTGCTAACTCTTAACATCACGTAAACACAGCAAACTTCAACGTATCATATTTACTACTTGTGCACTTTTTTCTTCTTTCAAACTGCTGCCCATCAAGACATCTCAAAACATAAACTGAAAAAAGAACAAAAACTTTTTTTGGTATATCTTTAACTGAAACGTTTTCCATACGGAATTTGAATATACTCATCTAAAATAGAATAGTTCTAACTACAGAATTATGATCTCATTAACAACATACCATTTTATAACAAACACTTTTGTAGAATCGATCCATATCAGATTATTCAACTCAAACTGCATTACTACACCCTAAAAACACGCAGTTCCAACGTTAAATAATCACAAATAAGAAGCGGAAAGAAAAAAAATAATATAGAAAAACTAAAAGGCATCAGCAAAGAAGACCAAATACCTGGAAATACAACACACAATCAAAACAGTCATCAATAGGATACAGAGAGATCTCCATCTTTTTCTCCGATTGACCCAGAAAATGAAACTAGAAGAAATCTAGAACTCATAGACACGTACACTTTTATGAGCTATCTTTCTAGAATCGTATAACCGATATCTTATTCTTTGTATTAGCCGTAGACAGACTCTGATTGCGATTTATCCCCCCTCAGCCGATTTTAATTAATAATTCTTACTGCAACTCCGATTTTTTAAAGGACAATGACATAATAATTTATGGTTATTTTACTAAATTTCTGAAAATATTATAGTACTGAACTAGAACCTTCGATTTTAACAACATATCACAATTCGATTTTTATACGATGATGTTTGAAAAATTATCGGAGGCTTGGATTCTCACACAAATGCTTGTCATAAAAGGAACAGACTAAATGAGTTCAGAGTGGGATTAGAGAAATAAATAAAATAAAAAAACGAGCACTTATGTCCAGATGGTTTGGGTGAGAATACGAAGATAAATTTACCGAGAGTTCGAGAGAGAAATACGCTATTTCTATTTTTTTAATAAAAAAAGTATCCATAGATTACTGAGTAAAGACCGGTACTTTTTACCCTCTTCGTTACACAATTGTTCCGAGTGAACATACAATTTTCATATATCCTTCTAAATTGGAATTAGAACGTTCAAACACGCACATAGTAAATGGTTTAGCGCGCCGAAACTCGCACATCTTAATGAGTAAGAAAGAAAGAGAGTGGAGTAACGGATTCGTATTTAAGGAACAAATGGTAGCCAAGGTAAAGTTATAACTAAGTGTCATATATTAGATGTATCACGAAATGACGCTTTTTCTGCATTACACCACTAACACATAACGTGAAAACAAGGCCTTTCTTCCTTTGCTATGATAAAAAATTATGAAGATTTAAAGAAAGTAAAATAATTATTAAAAAATTCAATAATTAAATTAGCAAATAAATATTTAAATAATCAATTTAATCTAATTCTGATTTAAATTTAGATATAATAAACATAATATAAGATAATAAGGAACACAAATCACGATACTTGAAAATATATAAATATCATATAAAAAATATATATATATAGGATTTTTATTGACTAGAACTTTTAGTTGGGATAGACATGAAAGTTATTTGTAATAAATCTAACTACACCTTTAGTGGAAATAATTAAATATTGTAGATATATAATGGATAAATATACACTCCAATATTCGCTTTTTAATTTTTTTCATTAAAAAATAGTTAAGATTGTACGAGACTTATCTGTTCTTTAAATTACTTGACACTTCTTTCTTTATATCTATAATTTTTTTTTTTTCTATTGGAATTTAGCACGTACATACCTATAATACTGTTATTCATTGTTACTCATGCACCTAATAAACAAGATATATAACCTAATAATCTAACCTGGATAGAAAAATTTTGAAAAATCAAGTGGTGTGTAGGATTTTTTTCTCTTAATAACCTTTCACCCAATATGTAAAGATTCTACAAGGAGAAAATATGACATACCATTAGCTCTTCCTAATTTATTATAAACAATTATATTTATATAATTGTGTGCGTATCTTCCCATAATCCTAAATAATCTTCTTTTCTTCACATATAAAAAAAATATTTTCATGCCTTTATTTTTTACATATTTTTCCTTGTGGATATTTATTCCTTGATTCGAGACTTATATTATTGACCCTTTTTAATATATTTTCACTTTATTTAATTTTATCCTAAAACAGATCATCTAAACAAATATCTATCAATTTTACGTCGATCAAAACTAATCTAAAAGATATTTTTAATAAACACTCACACATATTTTTTCCTTTTTGAGTATTTATTTTAAAAATACGACATGTCTTTATAATTTATTATATATATATATATATATAAAATAAAATAATTTCTTATTATAAAATTCATTTTACTTCCAATTTTTTATTTTATTTTTAGATAATAGATGTCTTACAAACTCTTTTTTTTCTTTCATAGTGCATAATTACTTTGGAACTTTAATTTTCCACTTTTGCTTGAATAATATCTTTACTTACACCACTTATCTTTTTACACATAAATTTCATTAATACATTATTAACTTTTTATATAAAATTCTAACTCAAACAAATTTCAATTCATATCATTTCTCTGTAAACTATCCACATACATGAGTTTATATTCTCCAACAAATATAATGAATTAATGATGCTTGTTAATGAAATGTTTTTTCTTAATCTCTTAATAAGACCGCGTATTGTGGTCCAATAATGTTAAAATAAAACATAAGCATATATACACCTTATTTTATGGTATATATAACTATATTTTCGAAAATAGTTTTCTAAAAAACAATTTTGAGAATGTTTTTGTAGAAAATAAAATTGTTTGAAGAACTTGAATGTTTTTACCTACTTTTAATATTTTATATCTGAGATAGATGTTTTTTAAAAAAAATTAATTTTATCAATCTTTTACACATTTCTTTTAATTTCAAAGCCAATTATTATATTTGGTTTCTTGAAGATATATTTTACAATACTCACTAAATTATAATTTCTTTTTTATCTCTATCAACATAAAAATCAGTGGGAATCTAAGGCTGATTTGTATAGTTGTAAAAGTAAGTTAAAGAACAACCCCCTCACAAACAATGTGAACTAAATATAAACAACTAAGATGTAATATGAAAAAATAATTAGTGTTGAAATATACACCTATTAATCCTATTATGGGAGTCAAAGTCAATAACAACTTATATATATTGGCTTTATATTTAAAATAACTGAGTATTTTTTATTTCTAAATAAAGAATAAAATTAGTTGGATCTATCTCCATATATATATAATATTATAAACACGAAATATATAAATAAATCTTCAACAAATTTATTGTAAATATAAGATTTTTTTAACAAACCAATGCTAAAAAGATAGGTGCAGTATTAGTTGTCCTTTAACCACACCTATTAGATCTAAAAGAAAATTATTTGTTGAAGAAAACGGAAAGTGTGTAATAAGAGAAAGAAGAGTTGAATCGGTAAATAGTACATGGAAATATGTAATGAATGTTTATACGTAAGAATATAAACTCGAGTTTAGAGTATTATTTTATATGATAAGAAATATATAAAGTACTATTTCTTCTTACTTTTCTGCTATTTGGGAAAACAATTTTCGATGTAATAACTTGAATTGAATTTTAAAAATTTTAATCTCATGATAGATCTTATTTATGAGGAAAAAAGAAGAATAGATTTAAATGAAAAAAGAAGAGGGTAAAAAGTGGTATTTCCATAAATAATTAATAATAAAACAACAAAAACTAACAAATAATCGATCCTTAAAGGAACATACTAATATTTATATACTATAAATAAAGTTATTATTTATAAACTTTATTGATATAATAATATGATTGTATATTACAATATGAGAAAGTACTTTTGATAATAAGAAATCATCATTTATTAGCTATGTCTTTATTAGAATTTTCTACAAAAACAATAAAAACACAAATAAATATTTTTAAAAAAAATATCTTTTAACTAGTTGTACGACCACCAGAATAATCTTTATTTTTTTTGAGCACTACCATTATAAGACCAACAACTGAGCCTCTATTAAATGAAACAAGCTAAAAGTCTGAATAAAGGGAAATGATACGTGGATATAAACACATAATGGCCATAACAAATATTCCATCACTAAGAAATGTCCACCAATATTATTGCTAAAATAAAAGCAATTTCTCTCTTTGTAACCATTATCTGTTATACATTTTCTTGATCTATCACCTAATTTTTGAGCCAGGAGCCATCATAAATGTCAAGTTATCGATTCTAACTAAAATTATATATGATTTTGCACACCCTTATTCCAATCTGTTGACAACCATCTTACCTTTGTAAACTAAAACATGATAGAACTTCTATACAAATATAGAATGAATAAGAAACTTAAACTCGACATATAACAAATTAAATTATCCCCTTTAATTGACTTCTAATAAACTATTTTTTAAGTTTAAAAAATTTTAAACGTATTTATGGAGTATCATTACTCATCTTAATACCACATTCTGTTATCTACATAAGTGTATCTTTGCTTGATGAACTTCTTTCTAGCAAATGGGCTGAAAAAGTAGAATAATATATAATAGACTCTACAACAATTATTCATTTAAATCCAATATTTATTCAAGCGGATCGTCCTTTTTTTCTTTTATATAAAGTACAAATTTTGTTTATTCTAGTAAAAATTAAATTAATGTGAATATTAATTTCTTATGCCATATGAGTCAAGCTTCTAATGTGATAATCATATGAAATTATTCAAATAAACGAATCTATCAATTTAAAATATGAAATCAAAGATTTAAAATCATTCTATTATGCAATTCTATTATTAAAATATGTCTTCCACACTGTTATCCATTAGGAGATATAACTAAAAGAAACCCAGTGATCTTTTTTTGAACACACTGGATAGAAAGAATAATTATTTAATTTATCACTTTCCAGTCTATTTTCCTTAAATTATTTATAATAAAAACCCCCATCCTAGGGAGGAAACCCTTCGTATCATTGGACAACCATGTTAAGGCACCATGCGAACTGACTTCGCATAACTCAATTGATTTGGCGATCTCTTTCACCTCTCAACGTTTTGCGAGTTTCGCTCCGCTAAACTACTTTCGGCGTGTGTAGTTTTTCACTCATTGCGTACTGTGCGATGAAACCAACTGAGAATAAAACTTGTTAAGACACGACGTGAATGCGACAGGAGAGAAACCAGCCACGACGGATCTACTAATATTCGAATACTTCTCTCCCGAAAACCCGGAAACTTCCCCGCCAAACCATCGGCAATACATAAAAGATGCAAAGAGAGTACAGCTGTTTCTACTGAAAAACTCATCTCTCACAATCTCTCTTTTTTCTCACTGAACGCGTCCAGCCTCGGTTCCTTTATGGAACAAGGGATCTCTCTATGTTACACTGTATCGAACATCTAGCTCACCATAATCTTAATTTTCATAAACTAACTATAATTAATTACAATTGTATATGGTTTTGAGAATTCAAGCCTTCTCAGTATATTTCTACTCTCCACTGTTGACATGGGAAAAAAATCTCATTTATAGGAAGACTTACATAAGCAAATAAATCGAGATTCCGAGAAGCGATTCTAGTTCAGGCTTAGCATGAAAAGTCAGAACTAGAACAATCCAACATAATTTTTAAATCTTTCAGAAGGCTACTAAACAAAAAGAAATTGTTCTCGGCAATTAATTCAATCACTAGGGGTAATAATTGGAAGTCAGAGCTCTTGGCTAACGTGGGGGCGCTATCAAAAGCTCGTACGGTTCCGACAAGAGATCATCTAAATATCCGTCGCTAAATGTACCAAGATAATATTTGACTAAAAAGAGAAATTTCACTACTTTGAGAGTTTTTAACTAATTTTTTTCTTGGGTCATCGGAGAAGATGGACGATCTCTCTCGAATAGAGAAGTGTGGAATGTGTTGTGATAATCTTTATATGCGTAATGACGGTTTCTCTTAATTTTTTCGTTGCTTTCTCTATTTTTTATTCTAAGTTTCTCTTTTATGTTCATGTTAATACATTATATTTTTAAATATAAATTAATTTTATTCAATTTAAATTTTATAACTATTCTGATGTTGTTTGTATTTAAAAGGGTTTGTGTATTTCTAGTAGAATTCGTGTTGATTGGAGCTCAAGCTATATAATAATAAGCATCTTTGCCATAACGTTAGATTCACGTCATTTATACATATACGGTACAATGGTTTTGAGTCAATTACTGAGATTTTTAAAATCCAAAAGATAATTTATGAAATCCTATATCTATATACGACCAACGTTTCCCATATTGACATACATCGTTTGGGTTGGATAAAAAAGACTGGTTACACAGAGTGAAGAAAACGTGAAGTTGTGCGTAAATGTTGGAATAATAGTGGATAATCTAATGAGTATCGTAACCTACCGAAAACCGAATTTACATTACAAAAAATGTAAAATATAAAATGATTTATGAGAATATTCTATACTTTTCCTCTATTCATTCACTTTTCTCTGTAAATCTCCACCTATCAACCGAATGAGGATTAATATAATCTATCTTTTCATTACTAAGTACTATAATCACCTTCTACTATATTTTTTCTTTTTTTCCTATATATTATATTGGATTATGATCTAATAAATTAAGTATATAGAAATTATAATGTAAATAGAAAAATGATAAGTTGAGGAAGAGAGACAAATGAAAAAAGAAGTGGAATATGAGCTAAGACTATGATAGATAATATTTTAACTATACGTTTGAGTTCCTCCCAATTGTTGTGCCAATTAACGAAAACCAAAGCATATTTGTATGCTTATAATAATTGAATTTTGTAACTTAGTGGAGAAGGAATATATTAATAAAATTAATAATTAGTAATGTGCGCTTTTGTTCTCTTTTTATAATTAACAACTAATTTATAAATTATTATTTTCAGATGTCTCAATTGATATATGTCCTCTCTGATACACATTTAATCTGAAGATTTTATCTTATATTTACCACTTAAAATAAAAATCATGGTAAAGTTTCGATATGATGCCGAGCTAGAAATTTTTGTACATTATTATACTTCCCCTATATTTTTTATTAGATTAAACAATCTTATGTTCTTTGATACAAACGACAATAGGAAGCTTGATAGGATATTAAATGAACTGTGTACAAATTACGTATAAAATAAAAAATCATCAATGCTCAAGAAAATGACATGTCCGCGGTTACCAAAAGCTGATAAAGCTAATAAGATATCTGTTATATGGTGATGTTTGTTTGTCCAACAGATCCAGTGGGTATGTTTGATGAGTTCTGATTTAATCTCTTGTCAATATGTCGGATAATTAATTGTTCGCCGTGAGAAATTTTAATTGATATAGGAATATACCATTTATTAGATAATAATTCCTGGTTGATTGATCTCATATTCTACAGGTAAAAAATTTCTGTAAAAAACCTTACAACCATCAATTTGAATAGTCTACATTGTAAATTATATTGTAGATAAATTTATTAGTTAATTTACTTAAGTTTATTATAATTTTTTTTTTGTCTTAAAAATTTTATATAATATACTGGTATATATATTTTAGCTGACTACAGTATTAAGATGTCTTACCAGTTTGACTGCGGTTCCATTGTGGTCCGATCCAAAAATTAGGTTGACTCTTTTGTTTTAAAAGGTGAGTGGGCATTTGCATTGTTAAGATAATAAGTTATATTTGTATTGAATGGCTGCAATTTGATTGATAATCAATATGGTGGTTGATATCTCTTTCGAGAATAAATATTTTATATGCATATAGTTTAGTCTTGAATGATATACTAATTTCATTTTATTGAGCTAACACATATCATTATTTTCTATAATGTACAGAGGAACTAAATGTTAAAGAACTATTATTATTATTACCGATGAGTGCTCGCGAGCTTACATAGATTGGTTTCTCAAAAATCGCATTGTTGGTAGTATATTATATCTAGATTTGAATCGTCGCTGATCATTTCTATTATTTTCATTAGAAAAAAATTTTAAATGTGTTAAATATTTTTAATTATATCAATTGGATGAAACTTAGGCACAAACAAATGAATTCAAAATTAAATTTTGTAAATGTAATGTGATATGGCAAATAGGGAGTCTATGTTAGAATAACAAAACTATAATTTAACTCATAACAACAGCTGCAAAATGCTAGCAGTATTATGCTTAATTCCATGCAAGGGCACCAACTTGCTTCCAACTAATGTAATTTATTACTTTATCCTATGCATCATATAGATTTTTGAATACTTCTAATAATAATTTCAATCAGCTCCCCTTGAGGAGTTACATGATATTGATTTTATAATTATAATATATTCTTCTGAGATATAGAGTTATATTATTGAGCTAACAAAAATATATTGTGTAATATTTTATAACAAACTACACAACATTGTATTCGGCCATAGAAAATTGTATGAAGAACGTAGAAACACACAAAATCTAACACAGATAAAATTACAAAAAATTTAATAGAGTGAAAGTTACATAGTTTTAATAACATCTCCAGCTCTAATTGATGCGCCAACAGAGGTATGGCAACACTTTTATCTCTAAAGTACTAAACTAACTTCAGATCATCAATAATGTAGAATTGTTTAAACACATTTAATAAGATTGATGATAATCTTAGTAGGTTTAATTCAAAATATACATGTATTCCTTTTACCTAATGGTGTATTTAGAGCTATAAATCAATGGCTTACTATTTTTTATATTATTATTTGTATTCATTTTTATTTTATCTGGATCAGCCAGTTATTTAATTATCATATAATAATATAGAAAAAGAATCTTATGTATAATAAATAATATAAAAGGAGACCTTAATTATATAAAAGAGATCTAAGGAATATAAGGAGAGTCTGTTTCGGTCTATATATTTTTATTACATCAATTAAATAAATTTAAATAAAATATTATTATTAAATGTAGATTTTTGTTAATTTTTATTCAATATAAATTTCCAAGGCCGAACTCAGCTATGAAACCTTAACAAATTTAAATTAAATATTAACCCTTTATGGATATAAGAAGTCATGCAATGTTCCAATCGTATAATCTTGATTGCGAATTCTCAGAGTTTTGCCTCAATACATAGCCACTATTTTTTAGCTTCTGAGAGATTTTTTATTGTTAAGTATTGAAGATGTAATGTTTGACCATGCATCTGGATTTTTCTGAATTTATAGGACATCAAGGAAGTTAACTTGGGTGCTACTCAAAAACTTTGCCTATAAGATTAATCCAATACTATTATTTCTGGGTCAACTAAGCATATTTGGCAAGCAACGAAAAATTGTTCTGCAATGATTTTGTTTCCATTGAACTATATTTATTTATTTAGTTGCATAGTTATCAATTCTACTTGACACCATTCACCCACCCTTATCATTAAAAACTAGGCTTAAAAAACGACCATTTTTATATGACAATAACTCTTTGTGTTACTATGAGCAAAAATAATGACCTCTTTTGTAACAGACCATATGGGTCCACAGTGTGTAGTGGAATCCATCATAATTTCCTCGAGGAGATACCCTTTTCTAGAAAGTTTGCGGGCACCTTCTATTCTTTCTGAGTTTACTCTGCATAAACTAGGCAACCCTACGTAAAAATCCTAGTTATACATGGAGAGGAGGCCAATAATAGGCTTGATCTAAAGGTCTATTACTCTGAATGATTAATCTCATATGAAATTATCATTTGTTTTCTAAGACTAAGTTCTACCTTTTATCGGATTTCATCAAATTTGGGACGAGTCCCCTCATTTTCTATCACTTAGATGTATTTCCGGGAAAACTCATCCTCTTTTATAATCTGCGCAATAATCTTCACATCGGCCAACTTTCAAATCCTCGCAGTATCGCAAATTATTATGAGTCTCATTTTATGTTATCTTTCTAAATTCTATTATGTATTGTTCAAAGATATTTACTTTTGACAGTTCAACTCCGCAACTTTTATTGATTTCTCTATCGAAATTCCACATCCAGCTCAAAGAAATATTAGAGAATGATCACGCGGAGAGTATTGAGCATCCTCAGTTTGATTCGTAAGATATCTTCCATAACATACTGATCTGCCCACTACTGTATTTCAATCTCGCGGTAAGCTATATCTACAACTCTATTGCTTATTATTATTGGATGCATGATATTATGCTCGATTACCCCCAATTTGATTTCGAGAAAAACTCTCCTCTTACCACAACACTGAATAATCTTCGCGAGTACTAATAGTTCATTTTACTTCTTTTTACACTCATTATTTCTTATTATTATATTATATTTTATTAGAGTTAATTTTATTTTGGAATCCCATTTGATCCCATGAAAATCCATCCCCATTTGATTTCGGGAAATTCAATCTCGTTTGATTTCCAGAAAATCCATGCAAGATATATCCCTTCAGCCAATTAGGAGATTTACATTAATACCACATATTTGAGCTATTTTTTAATATTCTTGTTACAAACCATTATCCTGTGTTTCTGAGGCTAATGACTATATTTCTGTTTTAATATTTTAATTACGTGTGGTCTTCTCTTAGGTGCTTTCTCTATTGTATGACACAAAACCTGGTTTAATTCTTTTACTATCAAACCTCTGCCAAATTCCAACCGCGAGTATTTATTGAGACGTTTTAGAAGAGCGCTCACTGAAGAACACATACCTTTTGCCTGCAAATCATGATCAGATTAGCATCGATAATGACTCTTATTTTATGTTTTTTTTCTTTTCCTTTAAATATATATAGACTATTTGTGTACCATGATCTTTTTTCGTCATCTCTAGATCTTCTTGTTGGGAATATGATGTTTTTCTTTTTAGACTTAATTGATGGAACCCTTCCAAACCACTAAACGTATCTGGGAGGAAAATAATAAGTTATCTCGAGAAAAATTCCCTATCTACCAATCATCGGGGTGCTGAGAGATCATTCAGGCAAGTCTTCAATGAACTTCACTAATGTTCGTTGCAGTCAGAGACATGAGTCGAATGTGACTGTGCACAAATTCGCTTTCAAAATTTTCGATATTTCTTGCTTGAAAACAAATCTTAACATATATTAAAAATACACAACACAGTACTGTTTAAAATAGAATATACAATTATATTCTTAGTGAAGAAAAGATTTTAAGTGGCGAACATCTTGTATATCCTCCCCTCAATCTAAGTTATAGCAAATAAATATAATTTTTAAAATTGTTGTTACTTAGATTCGCAAACCCCTCCAACTATATACAAACTATATTATCTTCTAAAAAATTTTAATAAGAGAAGGAATTAATTAAAATTATAAATAGAAAATTTCTACATTTCTTTAGATGAAAAAAGATTTGCCCATTAATTATTTATAAATACAATAAAAGAAAAAACAATCACTCTAGTTTTAATGCGAGAGATATTTGTACTATGAATATCAAATATTAACTCCTATCATGTAGTATACTTCTTATTGCAACTAAATAATTTTTCATTTTAATTTTACATTTGAGTTTGAAATATATGTAATTTGATAATAATAGTTCTTACTTAGCAATCTACAATCCCAATATATTTTAGACTTAATCACTAGACACTAGAGAAAAAATGAAATGTTAAGTAACTATTCATATAATAGAATGGTTGGTAGAATAGATATCTTACCTTTAACTAGCATTTTTAAAGTCTAATGATGGAGTTAGGATAAAGACATATATGCCTATAATCAATAGTTCTGCGTTAATCATATATTAAATTAAGTATTATTACATAGAATAATAACATTTTTTTTGATAAAGTTTTTTCTATAATATTCTTGTTGGAGTAATAATGAGTTATTGTATTTTTTTATTATAAATGATTTGGATCATCAAATATGTTTTGTATTATAAGTATCACTATTCTAATGAAGCTTTGTTATTATTTATTGATTTATATTTTTTTTTTTTGAAGATATATCTATTACTTTCAATTTTGCACACACTCTAATTTGAGAATTTGAAATAATTATCTATTAATTTCATATGTTTGCTGATACCGAACATAGACGAGAACAGAGTTTGCCCAAGACATATGATTAAAGCTAACTTGAAGTACGCAGTTTCTGAATTAGTTATCAATAAACTACTCAGCATATAACAATGAGTAAATAGAACCTTTAGCTATTAACTGTGATCTACACTATTCATAATCACCACCCAAAAATTCCTTGTTGTTATGCTGTGTCTAAATAAACCATTCCTTTTGAAACATCCGTTGTACAATTGTATCATATTAGCTCCATTTATATGTATTTTTACAACCAGTAGGATCATTTGATCATTAATGGTTCTTTATGCCAAGGGCTGAACATCAATGAGCAAACAGAAGTGTCTAATGCGATTGATCATTGTTCGCAATAAGCTTTTCATCTTGTTTAGCAATATTTTCGTAACTTTGACCTTACAACACCGAAATAAGGAAGCATCAAATGAGAAGAAAATAACAGAAGAGTATTAGATATAGTGTGTAAGGAAACAAAATATTACAATTGCATTTGTGTTTTTTGAAGTTTGTTTCTTGCAGTTCTCTTATGAGCCTTAGTGCACCAAACATGCACATACCTTTTAGTATATATTTATCAAGAAAATCTGTCGAATAGTAACTCATCACTGAGCATTTGCATTTATCAATATAATCCTCAGAAAGAAGCTTCATATAAGTAGGATCATTGGTTGGAACTTGTTAAATTCCCACTCAAATCGCGAGCCTCCTCTGACTTCTCATATTTCCTAAAAAAATTAATTTATTTGACACCCTGCTTCTTGTTTAATGAAGCAAATATCATTTGTCAGTGTGTTGATTCTGCCAACCACAGCTGGTTGGAACATTATTTTTGTGATTATGAGAATATTTCATAACAACAACAAAAATAATATAAAAAACGTAAAAATCACAAAATCTAAAAGTAATCAGCCAATACGGTAATACCATAAAATTTTGGAAAAAAGGTAAGTTCGTGTAGTAAAAATCGATCAGGCTCAGGGTGTCAGGTTACTCATCCGGCTATAACATGTGAGCAGTCTGGCACATTAGGAATCGGATCATCATCCCGTTCAGAATAAGAAACCTCTCCTAGAGAAATTCGGGTTCACTCATTAAAATGAAGCTGAATGGCAATAATTATCCTCTTTGGAAAAGTGAAGCCCATGCAGAATATCTTATTACGAACACAATCAATGACATACAGACCATAATGAATCACTAAGCTAGTAAAATTAGAGAATCAGGATTTATCTGAAGAAATTTGGAGAGTGGGGTGCAACATATTCACTGCGCTGCATATCACGGTAAATCAGTAGTGAGAAAAGATCGTTCTATCAGCAAACGAAACCATATCATAGATAGGGATTAGTGCAGGTATATGCAACACAAATGTCATTCATTCAAGCCAAGGATTAACAGAGAGAAATAAACACCAATACACGCATGAGAGTTTCATTCAATTCATTCTTATTTAAAGAAACTTCATCAAATTGTTGATGTTGACCCCTCACAGAGAAAATAATTTATTTCCTGAGATATAAACAACCCCTTTCCCCGTTTCTTTATATATACAAGTTTTTTGATAAAAAATAGAGATCTCATCACTTGCGCAAATTTTACTACGTATAATATACATACACTCTATGAAGACGAATTCTATAAACATTTTACACCAATACTCTTACAAATTTGGGGAACAAATTGTATAGAAGTTTTCTATGGGAATATTTAAAAAAAAGAAAATGAGAATTATCAACATATCGCGCAATTCTTGATTATACTAATATTTTATAAATGAGAATTGCGAACCTAAAAAATATGTCCAAGGATAAAAATTAGCATGAAGAAATTATTTGAAAATTCGAATTTAAAAAAATCATTTACAAAAACTAGGTTACTTGGAAGTGTTTAAGCAGGTTTGGTGTAATCAAACTATTATATAACGATTAATGATGATGAACCGAGTAACAAATGTACCATCAGGAAGATTGATGATTGCAATAAATAATAATATCATTTATATCTATGTGCACTCCAGAATGCGTACGCAATGACATCCTTATCAATTGTTATTTCTTGTCTTCATTCTGGATTTAATATACTGTGCTTAGCGTGCCATACATGTCAACGGGGTTCATAACCTCCCAAACAGTTTACGATGAAGAAAAATTCAGAACCTGTTCCCCCAATCTCAATAGGTAGAAACACACATAATCTAAATTCCTCTACAGATTCAGTCACACAACAGCCTAGTACATGCAATGCCTACTTATGAGTTCCTGAGAGTGGCGTCTCCTCCTACAAATATCCACACAGTAAGTCTAGGGTTTGCCAAGTGAAGAATTTCAGTGTAAAGCGGCTCCCAACAGACGTGGCAGATGCGTGAATTCCTTCCCGCATTTCGATATAAATTATAGCCATGTGAATTCACTATGACACAATATGTTTGTTCATTTTATATTGTGTAACGAATAAGACCTTTTTACACTTTGGTTGTAGCTTGCCGCCAAATATATATTGGAACTTCCTCTATTGCGTCGAACGTGAGAGAAATATAGTGTATTCAGTTAAAGCACAGAATTACTATGCATCTGTGTTATGAAATAAAAGCAATACTCTGCTATACATACGATTCTGCCTAATAGTGGCCATGTCTAACGTGAATTTGTTCCTCCACCGGATATCTTGCACAAGTATAGGAGACTATCCCAACTATAGTGAGGCAACGACCAGCTTAATTCCCTTGTAACCACAATATTACTCTGAGGTTAGTATCGGTGGCTGTCAACCTCATCAAGCCTCAATGGAATTCTCTTTTTAACTGGCCAACAGAAGAAACACAAACTAATTATCGAGTAGAGTTATCTGTGGGAAAAAGGAGTTAACATCATTTTTCCCCCAGTTATTTGAGGAAATCATAGCCAATTGAGACCATCAGATCATGCATATCCTGAAACAGCATTAAGAGACGGTTAGGACAATCTGTGAACAACTCGTAGAGAGATACTCTAGTCAACAGTATAATACGCGTATTGCACATGTTGGTAACATGCCAAACCATCATTCATTCAAGCAAACATTAAAGTAACTCACTGCTATCATTTTCAAGTGACTGGTCTCTGCTGAATCTCTCATTATCAGCGCTACATTCCCTCATCTCGATCGTAGATCGACAGGTCAACAACCCATTAAAACGAATTGATATAGAAATTTTAATTGAGACACCTAAAGCATGGGGTCTGAGGTTGAGTAGAATTAATTTTCCCTCCAACAAACATTGAACTCTTCTGTAGACCTTTCATTGACACCAATACCAGGAGCAACTGAAGTAGCACCATGATCATGTGACTGAAATGGAGTAGCACCTTGGGATGTGGAACTATTTGTGCGCCCAAAAACACCAACACCACTTGACGGCCACGCTGAAAGAGTAGCTCTAGTTGCTAAAGGAGGAACGACACCATTCTTTGTTCTTTTCCCTCTAGGTGGTTTATTTACTTCATGAACCAGCCTTTGTCGTGCTGCTTCCAACTCCTCAACCAATCCTCCTCTTCAATCTTAGGTCCTGCACCACTGCCATCAACAGAAGGGCCATCGTCGTCCAAGGCACCGACGCCGGCTTCAAGACCACCAGCACCCCAATACATCTTTGCGACAATGGGATTGCAGATGCTCTCCAGCTCCTTCATCTTGTCCTCAAACTCATCTGCTTCTGCAAGCTGGTTACCGTCCAACCATTGAATGGCGTGCTCAACAGCATCTTCAATTTTCTTCTTGTCTGCTGGAGGAAACTTGGTACTGATTTTCTCATCTTTGACAGTGTTCCTCACGTTGTAGGCGTAGTTCTCCAAAGCGTTCTTAGCCTCAACCTTCTTTTTGTGCTACTCGTCTTCAGACTTGTACTTCTCAGCCTCCTGGACCATATTCTCAATCTCTTCCTTGGACAACCTTCCCTTGTCATTGGTAATAGTGATCTTGTTCTTTTGGCCGGTGGTCTTGTCCTCTGCCAGAGACATTCAAGATGCCATTGGCATCAATGTCAAAGCAAACAGTGATTTGAGGGACACCCCTGAGAGCAGGAGGAATGCCAGAGAGTTCGAATTTGCCCAACAAGTTATTGTCCCTGGTTCTTGTTCTCCCACCCTCATAAACCTGGATCAAGACACCAGGTTGGTAAAGTGGCAAACAGGTCTCTGATTGGCTCATTGTAGAAAATTTCAGCACGCTAACAGGTATTTTACATGTAAAACTACATGCAATGCATCCTCTTTTTCATCATTATCAAGTCCTGACAGTAGCCTCATTACGACCCGTAACTTCACTTTTCCTGCGTGTATATTCTGGTATTTCATCAATTTCTCAGCATTGCTCTCTTTCCTTTGTACTAGATTCCTTGCAAAATTCAGTAAAAGCCTCGAGAGCAATATTATCTCCACCATAATAGGCATACCGAGTAGGGTAGGCATAGCAGACGTTGCATTCCACGCTGATCTGTTCATTGATGGTTGTTTCATATGGACTAGAGAACTTCAGATGGGTGAAAGGAACTGGAGGACAAATTGAGACGAGGAGACAGTCCATCTTCACTTCTAAGCCATGGCTTAGAGTTAACCCACTTAAGAGCAGCCCAGCCATCATCATAGGCACAAGGGTATGGGTTTTCAGATGCTCGCCGATAATTCAGAGACATAATAACAGCCTTGCATATGCCAACAAGGCGCCGACAAAGTGTGTCATATATTGCACTATTAGCAGAGGAAAGTGCAAAGCTCCATGTACGTGAGAAGATAGAAAACCAATAGGTGATGAAAGAGTGGCAAAACGGGTAACGGAAGGTGATAAGGGAAGTTGGTTTGGTGATGGGGCCAGCTGTGGCATTGGTTGTGGTGGATAGGTGAGTCAAATGGGTTTGATGGATATTGGAAAGTGGGTGCATGCGTGAAGGGTCGAAGCAGTCAAGAGGGTAGTGTATGCTACCAAGGATGATTTACAGATTTCTTGGGTTTCAGAGATTGATGGCAGAATAGAGCTTGCATTGGAACAAAGGCATGGAGGTTTAGAGAGAGAAGTGGGTAGATGAATGTGAAGGATGAGTGGTGCAGGAGATGGGTATGAGAAGGTTGAATAATGATAGCAAAGGACTTTGTGGGTATTAAGTGATGGAATGAAAACGGATGATGTGAGGCATGGTGACGTGCATGGGTTTTGTGAAGGCCATGTATAGCCATGCAAAGATGAGGAAGACGTCATCCACTCATGGCTGTAACAATCTCACAAATTCATCAGGTTCTTTAGCCAAGTATCTCCCACGTCCTCCACCATAGGCACCCTAACCAAGTCCAAATCCTGGTGCAGGACCTCCTCTTCCAAATATCTCAATAGACTACGCATACTGCCCCTCTGAAGCAACTAGCTTCATGAAAGTATTTAGCCTAGTTTCTAATTCAATTAGTGACCATTTGAATACCCCATCTTCAAGTACTTTCCCCTCTTCTGCAAAACTGGCCCTTGGAAAGATGGACTTTGTACCTCAGTCTTAGCTTTCACCTTCTCCTCAGCACTATCAAAAAGCTTAATCGTTTCTGTAGCATCCCAACCTGAGAGGTCTAATTTCTTAGCCAAAGCAAATGACTAATGAAGTTTTGCCATTTCAAATTGCTGTTGCCCCAAGGCCAGCAACCCCTCATAAAAGCCAGGCTTGATAAAAAAGGCCTCCTCATACTTCTCTTTGGCTATAGATTAATATTTTTCTCTGACCCAGTCATAAGCCACTTGAAGTTGGGTTGCCATTACATCTTTTGTAGCAGATTCATCCAAAGGAATGCGTTTCCTTGCTGTACACATATGAACATTCCCCCAATTGAAGAAAGCCAATGCAGCTACCTCCTGGAATTTTGGAGCATCCTTGTCAAACAGGCTTTGAGCCTCTTCACTTGTCACTGTCTCCTCAAGAGCTTCAGAACAGAGCTCCATCCCAAGCTCATGTAGGTCAATGTGAGCATCTAGGTCAATACCAACATGGGTTCTGAACAGTTGCGTAAACCCAAAGAGCCAATCATCCATCTCCACTTCCTTGGACTCAGGGTCCTCCGAAGCTCCAGCTTTCTCCTTTGGAGCTTCCTTCTCTGTTTTTTCAATCTCTGTACCTGCAGTGTCCAGCACTGAATCACCTAGTGAAGAGTGAGAGCCGTTATCCTCTCCCTCAAGCCCCTCACTCTCAGGAGGCCTCTTCTCTGTTAACACTCTCAGCTGAACATCCAAACCCTGTTCTCGAAGTGACAGTATCTCATATCTGATGGTAGGCAACAACTTTACCTTTGTTGAGGCTCGAATATGTATCCAGAATCATCAACAGTTGAAAGATGGCATTAATGCCCTGCTATGGCAGTCATTATTTCTGAGCAGAGCGACAAGCAACTCCATGAGCAAAGCAACATTATCTACTCAAATCCAGAAACCGGGCTCATATGAAAACCAATGACCATGCCAACCAAACCCTTATTTTCAGTCCAAATTAGTTTGAGTGACAATCATCTTCCAGATTAGGAGCAGCCAAAGCTTTCTCAGAGGGTGATACACAGTCCAAGGCCTTTTCACAATTCAACACATGTGAGCACAAAAGTATGGGGAATGAAACAGATAAAACAGAGCAAGAACTCAAGAAGTTATCAGGCAAAACCTCGTTTCATGAGTGATGAACGAAATGCCAACTGGTAGGACGAGCAGTAAGCTTTTATGTATTTAATCAAACATCAAGCTCAAAGAAAGTAAACCATATCCCAGTCATTTGAGAGAGAAAACAAAGAAACCAGAGAAAGAACAGAGTAGAATGAACATAATAACAAAACCCATCAAACCATGCTTAAGATCAATGATGTGAAGAGAGGAAAATCAAGAAATACAAAGCGAAAATGCTCATAATGGTCATACCTGAGTCCTCAAGCGAAGATAATACGGCTTGCTTTCCACTCAAACTCTTTCCGGACACCTCTGGTTTTCTCCTCAAGGAACCAACCTGCAACTCCCTCCAAGAAAGAATCCCCCAGAAAAATATCACTCTCTGGTTCCTCGTTTTCTCAGCGTCCAGAACACCCTCCAGAAAACTCCTCTGCAACCTCAAGGAACCAACCTGCAACTCCCTCCAAGAAAGAATCCCCCAGAAAAATATCACTCTCTGGTTCCTCGTTTTCTCAGCGTCCAGAACACCCTCCAGAAAACTCCTCTGCAAAACTCCCTCCTCAAGCTCCTCTTTCCTCCTCCAAAATATCAAAGAATCGCCCCCCCCCCCGAAAAGCACCACCTCTGCCAACCTGCAGCTGGCCTGCTACTCCCGAATAGAAACGCTCCTCCAGACTCTCACTTTTTTTTTAATATTCCCCTAGGTGTCAACCTTTCATTGGCTTATTCAAAACACTATTTGATTCACTAAAGGCGACACATGGTTCCTTGAGATTGTGACACCTTTCAAAAATTAGCTGCAGAAAGTGAGCCACAAATGGGGGTCTACAAATATGCCCCTCTTTGGTAGAGCTCACGAGTGTAAGGAATATGAACACTAGTTAACATAAACAAAATTATAAAAAATTTAGGACAAAAATTATACTAATATAGAGAACTTGAAACAAAATACAATACTTATAATAACACATGCCAAAAAATATCAACAAAATAATCAATAAAAATGACAAATACATAAATGAGCAGAAAAACTTAGGCAAATGTCCATACATACAAAATGTAGAGTATAATGAACATATAACCTAAATAAGTAGAGAACTGAATCAAAGAAATGGATAAAATATTCAAATACCAAAATGATCACAAATATAATAGATATAAAACAAGATAAACCTAAGAAATCCTAAAAAGAACAAAATCATAATACAAATAAAGAGATGAGGAAGAAATAACTTACTTGAATATGGTCCTAAATCAATTCTGACTATCCAAACCTCCAAAGACAACTCCAAGATACGAATACAATATATATATATATAAACGGACGACCCCAAAATAGATACATAGTAAGGAAAAACTCCCTTCTCACCAACGATATACAATAAAGAAAGAAATAATCCTCAAGAAAAATAAGAGAACTCAAAAAAAAAAAAAAAAGTAGCAACACCTCTTCTCTCTAAGGTTGTCTTCCTCCTTGCCTAGGGTTTCTATGCCCTTTAAATGTAGTTTTCAAGACTTCCTCTCCAAAAAACCCCATGGGCCCACAACTTAATAAAGCCCAAAATGAGGACTAATAACCCAGGCCTAATTAAAAAAAAAAAAATTCTAAGCTCACAACTTAAAACGAAATACCCACAACCCAATTAAAATAAAATAACCTGAGCCCACAACCCAATTAAAATAAAATAACCCAAGCCCAATTAAAATGAAACTAACCTAGGTACACAATTTAAAATTTAAATACCACAACCCAATTAAAATAAAATAACTCAAACCCAATTATAAGGAAATTTGAATATCAATTCATGCAAATTTTGGAAAAAAAATAAATTCAACCTCATACAATTTTCTAACAAATAAATAAATAAATATTAAAAAATAGACAAAAATAAATAACTAATACAAAATAATAATAATAATGATATAGACACTAAACATTGTAATAAAAAATCAAATGCTAATTGTGGATCCCGCATTTTGCACGATGTGTTCCCACTCGATGGTAAACTTGCTTTTTGTTTATTGAAAAATATGATTTTTAGAAAAGACTTGGAGTCGCCACTTATTTTTGTTTTATTATTTTTTTAAGGGGAAAAAAAAAGAAAGAAAAATCCTAAGTGTGACTCCTAAAGGAAAAACAAATCTGTGAAAAACCAAAGTCGAGTTCGAGGATCAGGTACCTATTAGGAAGGTACAGTAAAAGACCGTAGCACCTCTCTAAGTCCCTAAAAATGAGTCTCTACTAAATAAGATAAGACACGTTAGACAATTGATAAGGAAATCAATAGATATCAATGAAATGATCAAATAATAAAACGAATCATGCATGAAAATAAGCAAAGTAGGAGTGAGATCGTACCTTAGTAGCAAATGCGCTATCATGAAACGGGATTAGTGCACAATAAATAATATAAAACATATCGTAGGTGTCACAAAACAAAGCGAGAAATCATCAATGGTAATTATGCACTTCACTCAAATCATTTTTAAAGAAAAACATCATGGATGTTGGGCCCCACCAAAGCCCAATTTAATTTGCATGAATTAATCCCATAAATTCAATTATTTTAGAATTATGAAAATCATATTCATGGTTAATTAAAATCAAGAGAAACATAAAATTATTTGAAAATCAAAGAAAATTTGTACAAGTGCATGCCAGAATGAGAATGGTAGCAAGCTTATTAAAATTGAGATTTTTGGTAACCTAAAACCCTAATGAAGGACGAAAATTGAGGACTTAAAATTATTTGAAAAAAAACCGAAGTAGCATGAAAAATATTTTGAAAATCTGGAGTTTCGAAAATTATTTGAAAATTGAAGTTTTGACAATTAAATTTGAAAAATTGGAATTTTGAAAATTAAATTTGAAAATTATTCAAAAATTAGAGATTACTTGGAAATTGGAGTTTTTCAAAAATTAAATTTAAAAATTGGAATTTTGAAAATTGGAGTTTTGAAAATTATTTCAAAATTGAAGTTTTGAGAATTAAATTTAAAGATTGGAGTTTTGAAAATTGGAGTTTCGAAAGATTCAATTTTGACATCAAAAGCTGAAGAATTAAGAGAATGACAGGCACATGTACTTCAGGGTGGTACACCGGAGGGTGGCCATGCATTTGTGGGGCCTTAATGGAGAGACAGTTAGCGTGCAATTGTGATTGCTTTGCTGGTGATGAGTTAACATTCTCAAGTTCA
This sequence comes from Vitis amurensis, assembly GCA_037355405.1. Lineage (NCBI taxonomy): Eukaryota > Viridiplantae > Streptophyta > Magnoliopsida > Vitales > Vitaceae > Vitis > Vitis amurensis. Next base: position 24,385 of record JBAPGN010002479.1, on the reverse strand, counting down.
CTTCCGAATTCTACAATTGATTGTTTCTGATCCCGCCCAGTTTGCCCATACACCTTAATCATGAAATCATTAACACAATCCTTTGTCTCATGGAGCATTACCCTTAACTCACTCACCCAAATCTGGTAGAATGCCCTAATTCTCTCCATATCTCCTGCAACTCTAGTAACCTCATTTACTGACCTAATAAGTGACGCCATTTGATCATTTCTTTTCTTTTTCAACTTTGGTTCAGATAATTTCAAAAAAGACTCGTCCATTGCATGAGCATGTAGCATCCAAAAAGCAAGATGTACCACAAAGCTTTCAACCTCATCAAGTTTAGCTAACGAATGACAGGATTTGATCCCTCACAGCCAAAAGAATTTCATTTTCTTATAGTAGAATAGAGTCTGACCTCCATTGGAATAATGTCACAAAAGACCCGACCATTTCATGCATGTAGCCGACAACCGAAAGGAAATATTAGTTTAGCTTCTCCTCTTCTACTAATTCAAAAATTGCTTCTCCTCAGTCTTAAGTCAAAATTCACCCTTGCGTGTACGAGGTTTCTATTGCTTTGTTGATTCGATTCCCAACCTACTGGAGCGGATTGAAAAGAAAGCATTAAGCACCAACTTTCTTGGTGTGAATGATCTTGAGCCTGGCACTTGGTTCTTTTGCCAATGGTGGTCACCTTGCCATGTCATCAATGAGATTACCAGTTCCCTGTGAAAAATAACTCAATTTCTTTCTCTCTATGTTGTTCTGAATGCTCATGTCCACTATTGAAGCCATTGCATTGGGTCATCGACTATAGGAGGTCGAAGTGGCTACACACCAAAGGATTGAAGATTATGAGTCATTCTAGTGCATATGCAAGCTTCTTTAAAGTCTTCCATTTCAATGGCATCCTCTACTTGAAACTTGAGAGTAGAAGCAAAGCTTCTAGCTTGCTCAATTTATGAGAGATGTCGACTCCAATGATAGCCAATGATATACCATTGCATGAATAGGATTCAAATATGGCTTGTTCCATGTCAAAACCAACAATGACATATGCCACGTGTATGAGCAGTGAAAAGAAGCAATGCACTGCATGTAAACTATAGTAGAGCTGCTCGGAACACATTCCATAATAGTTCTTTGCACATTCTTAACATACAAGTCTTTCTTGCCATTGACAGAAACCTTCATGTAGCTGTAGGCTTGCAAAATGAGGTATCCAAAGGAGCCATGCATGCATTGAAGTGGTCATGCATGCGGGTTGCATGAACATGGGAAAGAATGGGAAAGAAGTTTATGGGGAGCGAATGGTGGAATGAGTGGAGGAGATAGTGAGAGAAGTGGGTTTGGTGGTGGAATGAATGGAGAAGGTAGTAAGAGAAGTGGGTTTGGTGGGTATGAAAAATAGGTATGAAGGGTTTGTGTGGGATTAACTGCTAGTAGTGGGTATGATAGATGGGGATATGAATGTTTAAGATGAGAAATCAGTGAATATGAAGAAGGGAATAAGTTGAAGGTGGTGGGAAATAAGAAGTGGACGGTCACTCGAATGTAGAGAGAGCTTGGAGGCAAGCTAGAAAATTGGAAATGAATTGGCCACGTGTTCATGCATGATGATCACATGCGCATGGAGTTCAAGGGTGGACAGAGATTTGAGACTTTGATGGAGGATCGACTTCACTATTTCTTCTAATTTAGGCTCACTTCCCACAGAATAGGCAAGTCTACCATCATAAAGGTGTTGGGTAAGTGCTTGTCTCAAATTCTCCACATGGCCTGCTTCAACTGTAACGCGAACCACATGCAATCTTCCTGAAGCAGTTCACTCTGTTCATGACTATCGGGTTGGAAGGCTATATGAGGGTGAGTCTTCAAGGCATGATACATCCTGAAGTAAAAACTCTCTTCCCACCGGACGCTTTATGGATTTCATCACTATATTGAAGTCCGCATGTGATGCATGCATAGCAAGCCATTTATGCTCCATCAACTTGAAGACGATGCGATGAAGGAGGTCAAATACAAACTTGCTTGTTGAAAGAAACTTTAAGAAAATTGCTACTACCATTGCTTGTGATTTGACTGCTTCCAAACCAAATATCTTAATAAGCATGAACATGACATTAACACTAGCTCCAGTAAAAGGATATGTTCCCGCAACTCAGATGACTTCCAGAGAACAAAACCAAACCCATAAGTCGATCTTCGAAAGTTGTGTTCAGGGAACAAAGGCCCCGAGGTGTTTTCACATGATCGATAACGCCTACGAGCACCATATGAGTTTCAATAATTGTCACTACCTTGATCTTCATGCATGATCAAAGAATGCTCACTGATTAAATTGTTGGGAAGCTTGGATTTTACCCTAAGTGACAGTAAGTGGTTATGCATCTCAACTCTGTCCCATAGGCAATCCTCTAGGCTTAGTTCCTTCCTTTCCTATTTGATTTTGGACTCTTTAATTCCATATTACAGGATTCAAGTTGGTTTGTAAGCTTGACAAATTCCCACTTTATAACTTCTAAGTTCCACTTGATCCTATGATTAATATCCGCAAGTTTGGACCACACTTCTGTATAAACTATAAGGCATCGAACTAATTGCATGTGCAAACCAGTAGGCCAATCAACTTTGGGGTTCTAGTTAAGTTGTTGAGAGCCAGCATCTCCAACTATTATGCCACTAAACCTTCTTTCTGAAGCCTCATCACTATTAAATCCTCTAAGTCGTCTGTCAATCGTGGTTTCCATGGTTTGGGTTTGACTAAAGTGGAGTTGAATCAACAACAACTAGGGCAAGCTCACAGGGTTTTTTAGCAACATAAAGCTCCTTCAAGTATACCCACTCAGGTTGACTTAGAAGACTATAGTCATCGATGACATCGGCCATGAATAGAACCTCATGACCCTCTTATTTGATGAGTGGAGCCCAACGAAGAGAGGAGTAGAAGGCATGTGCTAGTGGAGCTGAGTGATGTTGAATTCGAAGACCATGGTGCATTACAGATGCCTTCCGCAACTCAATCTATTGAATTAACCCAACACTAATGGCCATCATCTTTTCCACCTTCCAAATCTATCTCCATTGTAGTGGTTCACATAGTTTTACAGGCATCCTGAAATTTCCAACTATATGCAAAGTGGTTTGCATGGGGCTCTCTTAAAAGCACTCCAAACAAGATGGTCATCCCAAATGAGATACTCAACACCCCCAAGAACGCCAAAACAAAAATAGAGAAGAAAGTAAAAATAGAAACATAGCATGTACAAACGAAAAAAAAAAAGGTTAAATGATTCGTGCCCAATTGGTGTCTCAACTGATTTGTGTCCAGCTGGTGCTCCTTGATTGAGGGAGTAATTAACAAAATTTATAACCTATTACACCATATACTAGGGTAGCAAAGAAAAAGCTACTATAGCATAGTGGCTCTAGGATCGTTCATTGGGAAGGGTTTTCAAATTACAAATGATACCAATTCAAAGTGAATTGGTGCTGTTTCATTTCAAGGTTAGCTTAAGAAATAAAACACAAACTTTGGTTGAAAAAGGTTTAGATTTAAACTAACGGCACAGCAAGTAATGGAAATTACTTATGAAGAAAAACATTCCTTGGAGATTTAGGTTCACAGGGGAGGTTCCTCATGCAAAAACATAGCTCCGGTCAGTTGGTTCATTTCCTCGCATTAGAGAATTAACATATAGTCAATTCTCTAACCGGTGTTGCACAGATGCATCCCTTAATTGGATTTCAGCTCTAATTCCCTCTCACTGATGCAACTTGCAATGGTTCGTGCCTCTCACTTAGCATTTATCATTCAAGGTGATCTTTAACCTTGGACTTCCCTTCTCAAGCTCACAAGAGATAACTAATGGATGTCTCCTTGGAGTCCAAAAGCTTACCAAGTGTTGGCAATTCTAGAAAATCCTACCTTCAAGTCACCTCCTAGAGGCTCGCAAGGGGTAAACTAGTGCATCTCCATGGACAGAGATCACTTGCCTTACCAAGTGTTGGCCCAGGTGACTCCAAGGCATTTTAAGTTAACTAAAAATATAGAAATCACTAAAGGATCACACTTTCTCTTCATTCATGGCTGAAACCACAAAGCTACTAATTCTTGCACTTGGAACCTTTCCCGGCAACCTTAGCTCCAAGGAACTAAAGGTTTAGTTACTCATTCTCTGGGGAAACTTCCTCAGAGAGTGCATAACTAGTAAATGAAAAATACAATCAAATTGAGAAGGTAAGGCAGAGCAAAGGCTCTGTATTTTATTTTCTTTCAAACTTTTACAAAAGGTTCGTCGTCCTCCCTTCTCTCCCGAGAACAGGCTCCCGAGAGCTATTTATATGAAAATTACAATAATAATTATTACATGGACATTTACCCTTTTTCCTAACTTAATAGCTAAGGAATCCTATAATTGGTGGCTTACAAGGAGAGTTTGGGGATTTAGACAACAAAAATCTGAAGAAAAATATCTCAAAGTGTCGGTCACAAATATCGGGAAGCACTAAGGACCATTTCGCAGGTGAAAACGAGGTCTGCGAGATTTCGCAGACGCACAAAAAGGGCTGCGAAATCACTTTGTAGCAAAAGGCTGATTTCGCAGCGCTGCGAAGTTGGCTTTCAGCTTGCGGTGTTCGGCTTCCAACGGCTGTAACTCCTTCATTTCAGCTCCGAATTGCCCGTTTGAAGCATTGGATTACTGACTTCCTAAGCTTTGAAACGACATATAGCATGCATAAATTGGACTTTAGGAAGTGCTTCAAAAGTGGCTGACATGACTGTCATAAAAAATGCTTCATGGCAGATTTCTCTTTACTTCCCCTCCTTGCATTCCGGATTTGCTTATGGCAAAGGACTTCAAAGCTTTGATTCTTCATGTTTCTGAGCTTTCCATTGCTTTGCCATGGATTCCAAATAACTCTCCTCAATCTCATATTGCTTTGGTGATCAAAAAGCTATCAAAACACCAAAACTTAACACAAATTGATTAGAAGTGCTTGCAAAGGTCCTTAATATGTTAATTGGGTTAAAAGGCAATAACTACTACTCAAAAGTGTTTAAAAGAGTTAATTACAAGCTATGAAATAACACTTTTTGAGTAGTAATCATTAAACCTATCTCTGTTTCATAAGTGGCAATGGGCTAGATACAGGTGGAATCAAAAGGAAGCAAGAACATGATCTTTAATAATCAGATTCATTGATGGATCCCTATTCAAGTTGTTCGTGAATAGAGAAATCCACAAGTTATTCATAAACAGAGCTAAAAAAAAAGACTAGAATCAGACATAAATGCATAAAAATAGGTCTTAGATTTTACAAATATGCACAATATCTGATGTCCACATTCAAGCATCAAGATGAACCTAGAATCAGCAAGAAGCAAGAAAGAACAGTTTGAAATGGGAAAATGTAAAATATGTTGTAATCATACTTGGACAAGAAAAAGAATGGCAAGCTAATTCTCTACTTCTTCTCTCTTGCTACTCTCTTTCTCTTCTCATCTTTACTGCTCCAGACGCCTCTTTTTTTTTCTCTAACTTTGTCTAAAATGGCCCTCACTAAAGCTGAAATCATCTTTCTACTGATTCACTCTTTCTGTTCCACACATTTTCTCAACTCTCACTCAAACCCCTCAATTTAAAAAAAAAAATCCCCTCAGCTCCTCTATAAAACAACTTTCTTTCTCTTCCTCCCTCACCTGCAGTCCTTCCTTCTCTTGCAAGCCTTCACCAGTACTACTGCTCCCTGTTCAGCAAAAAAAGTCTCTCTCTCAACCACCACTGTGGCAAGGTGGTCATGTCTTTGCCACACATCCCATGTAGCTCTAAACACTTATGGAGGTCGTCCCCTACTCCTCCAAATGAAAAAAAAAAAAAAAAAACTAGCTCCTCCTAGTCCAAAGTGGGGTCTACAATAATATAGTGTAATTAATGATAATAAAAAATAAACATCGAAATAATACCAGTAAATCCTAAAAATTCATTCCAAGCAATAACAAAAGGAAAAAAAATTCAAGCCAAATACTCACTTAAACTCATAATCATGTAATCACAACTCAAAAAACAAACCTAAGTGCACCAAGCCTAAAGAATCTATCTAAGCGAACCTAAGTAGGTTTTAGTGAATCTAACTGGGCCTAGGTGAAGTGAAAAGTGACCTAAGGTGATAAAAAAGTGTCTAAGTGACCTAGGGTGAGTTTGTGTAAGCTTGAAAGTGCCTAGGTAAACCTAAACGGGCCTATGTGAACTAGAGTGGGTCTTAGTGAACCTAAGTGAGATCTAACCTAAGGACGAAGGGCAGACAAGATCATAATATGGTCTGAATGAGTCCTTCAACAAAGGGTTACTAAAGGTGACTCATAAAAGGAAGCGATATAAGTGTCGATGAGCCACCAAGAGATGACTACGAGTTAAGAGAGGTGTATAGGAAGACACCTAATGTCACATGTGCTAAGAGGACAAAATCGATGTGAATCCTTGATCTCTTTACTTTTCATATATATATTATTAGTTATTAAAATATGAATTTTTTTATTTTCTTAAAAAATTTTGAGGCAAAAGACTCTTGAAAAAATGATTTGGGTAAGCAAACTTCAAGAAGAAAATATGTTTTCAAAGGATGATTTTAGGTAAGAAAATGTTTCTTTGTAAAATTTCTTTTTTAAATTGTCTTATTTTAAATTATTTGAATAAGACACCATATCTAAGTAAAAATTATGCGACCAAAACTAGGGTAGTATTATAATTTTTTTTAAAAAAAGGGTATTTTACCAATTATTTTTTTCAACACTTGTACAAGTATAAAGAACTAGTAAAAAGGGGGTTGAATAAGATCTGAATAAGTTGCCTAGTATTCATCCTCTTTAAATTCTAACCTATCTATTACTTTCTCTCAAGATACGTTTGCATCTTAATTTCCTATCAATATTAATATATGTGTTAGTCAAGACGGGCACCACAACTTTTCATTTAGTAACCTAAGAAAATCTTGAATTTTGGATATGGTGGCACCTGGATTAGAAGATAAAGGTTCTATGTTAATGGTATTAAATTTATATTAGGTTGCGGTATGTTCTCTACTTCAAGACTTTTTCTTCTTGTCCTTACTAATTGGATAAAAATTCACTATCATTCTAACAATGATTAAGTAGTAGTTAAGAAACAACAAAGTGGGAATCAATTTTCATGTCAACATTGACAAGTCTGTTTTAAAGCACCATGAAATTAAATATAGATATAGAGCAAACTAGTGGAAATTTTAGGTGGGATTTTGTATGAACTAATCTTAATCTTTCCCTAAATAAAAGACTAATAGATGAAAAATGTAACTTTGGTGATATATAAATAAATAATCATTGTCAATCTTGCCATTATGAAAGAATTGCCCCTAGGTAATCAAAATTACAAATCAAGGAGTTGTTCAATTGAAATTAAAATTCTTTAAAGTTAGTCAAGGTTAACTTGATTAAGTGATCACTTGGTTAACTTTTAAAAGCCTCTAAACTTTGTTTCTGTAATAGTTACAATTTTAGATAAGAAGTTTGTCTTTAATTGATGTCTAATTAATATTCTCTATCAAATATATATATTTAGTGCAAAACTTTTATATTTTTTAATTTCATAAAATTATTTATTAGATTGATGATAGGTTGTAGAATAAATTGTTCTCATTATTGTTTTGGCAGATCTCAAAAAAGAAGGCATTAAAATTTTGGGTTGCTAAAGCAAGTGAAATTAGTGAAATGGAAAGGTATTATGTCCTAATGAAAGCAACAATTATTTTTATGTGATCCTATATTATATTTTAATTATAAATTGAATGTTAAATCTTAGTATGCTATGTAAATTTTTTCATTCTTTTTTATCAATATATTTTTTTTTTACACAAAATTCTAGTTGATTGTATCTTAGTGAAGGCATGTCAAATGGCTATGGCTAATTTTAATTACACATTGTAACTAATATCTTCAAAAATAACATCTTATCTTCAAACTATTCAATCATTTTTTTCTATTTTTATGGTGTCAAGACTTAATTTTTTTTTTATTATTACCCATAGGAAAGAAACAACAAACTCAAATTTGTAAGTATTATGCTAAATTAGCTAAATTATTAGTCTTCCTACTTTGTTTTAGTATTTATGCATACATACTAAATGAAGTTATGCATCTATTTAATTCATGCTGGATAAAGTAATATATAGTGTTTAAGATTAAAAATATGCAATTGGTTGCATATGATATAATATAGATACAATTATGATGTTATTTCATTTTTTAATACTTTATTTACTAGTTGTGTATCTCAATTTATATCTTTTTTTGGTTTAAGAATTAAGAATTAATAAATTATGCAACTTGTGTTATATAGGAATTAAGTTGAATCAACCTAGAAATGGATTGATCTTGGATGTCTAAAGATAAAAGATCGCAAGAGTATGAACAAGGGGTTGAAAGCTTTATTCAATTTATAACTCTAAATGCTAGAGATTTGAACTATATTAGATGTCCATGCCTATAATGTGACAACTTAGTGAACCATACTCCTCAAGTGATTAGAGAATACTTATATTTCAAGGGGATTGATCAAAGTTATTGCACATGGTATTGCCATGGAGAGGTAGTTTCTACTAAGGAAGTAACAATATCGTTATGATCAACTTAATTGTGAAGATTTAGACAATACCATTAAGATAGTCCATGCTACACAAGATGACTATATGAAGGATCCCCAATCATTTGGAGGACTACTTGAAGATGTTGAAAAACCTTTTTTATCTTGGTAGCTTAAAGTTTACAAAGTTATTTGCATTGATAAATTGTAAAACTTGAAAGCAAGATATGGGGGCAAAAGTTTTTCAGATTTACTTCAAATGTTAGGTAATGTGCTCCTAATGAACAATGAAATGCTCTCGTCCATGTATGAGGCAAAAAAAACTTCAAACGCATTGGGAATGAAATATGAGAAAATGCATGCTTGTCTTATGTATATTTTTGTATATAAGTAATTTATATATCATATATGAATGTTATTTTATAAACGTTTTTTTTAACCATAAATTTGATTTATAATAAATAAATAAAATTATTTTACAAAATGAGTATATAAAAAAATTTAAAATTTGATAAAAATAAATTTATGATACATGAGATATGCATATCTCATATCTTAGTATGAGATTAACACGTCCAATGTAGAAAGGATAAAAAAATAAATAAATAAGGTGAATAATATATCGAACCATTTATCATGTCCCATGTTTGGTTGAATATAGAATAAGATAAGTGATGAGATGAATTATCCTATATCATCATCAAACAAATATAGGATAAAATATAACATCCTCTCTCTTATCCTATCCCATATTATATATTGTCAATCAAACATGGCCTATTGCCAAAAACCATAAGAGTTGGATAAGGTTTTATTGTGACCATATTAGTCTTTTGCAACTGATCATAAATGTATTTATATAGAGTAAGATAAAGTCATTCTTCATTTTGAAAAGCTTGAAAACCAAGAAAATAATTGAGAAAGCCTAGAATTTTCAAAGCAAACTTTGTTTGTTACTTACTACTTTATCAACTTTACATCATCATCATCAGTTACTAATATGTCATCAATATATACAAACATAAAAATAGACTTTCCATTTACTTTATGGATGATTATAGATGAATAAACTTGCATTTGACATGGGATGTTAAACCATAAAAACAATTTCTTATAGTCACCATTTAGAAAAGCATTATTCATATCTAAACGAATTTTATAATATATAGATTTGGGGATTATGTTGTCCTCTTAAACCAAACATTAGATAGAAAATTATATAGGCTAAAGATGATTCCATAAAATAGTACATTAATAAGATGTTTAACAAGGATAACTTGGCTAATCATTAGTTTATAATATTACCTTTTTTTGGCAAACATTTTGTAACTTTAAATTGATTTCTTGGATTTTAATCCAATAGATTTTTTAGAATGAGAATATTCAAATGAAGAAGAAGAGAGTAACAATAGTGTGTTTCCACATATCATATAAATAACAATAATAAAAACTTGAACAAAAAACATTACTCAAAGATTAATATAATCATAGTTATTATTCATAAAATTAATTGATATTATAGATCGATATTATTCTTATTATACCCATATAGAGCATATGATCAACAATAAAAATGACAAACATGACGACCGCTAGATAATTTTTTGCACCAGCCACCCTTTGGACAATCTATGATACAGTATGTCCAATATTTTCCACCATTTGGATCATCATTTTTGCCAGGAAGACAATGTCCAAGTTCTGGGTGATCTTAGCAACACCTTCCATCTTGTTAACTAACCACTTCCATGCAAACTGAAAACATGAATAGCCAAACTCATCAATATGACATGCATTATAATCAATTGACTTACTAGTATCTATCCTAAAGTTTGTTACATAATTTCTAGAACCCCTTTTCTACAAATTCACATATATATGTATATATTATGTCATGATCAAAGATTGAAAAATGTTTATTTCAATACAATTTTGTTTACTACATGTTTTCTAGGTAAAATTAATATGAAATATATCTTCATTGAATAACTATATCTAATGAAAATCATATGAAAATTATTCAATAAATAGATTCTACAAAGTTGAAATCAAAGATTTAAAAATTATTCCATTATAATATTATAATATGCTTTGCACAATTTGTAATTAAAAAGAAAATATTAACAAGCCTAAACCTACAATTAAAATAATGGATGTTTGAAAGATGGATAAATGGACAATTATTAATATAAGTGGTATAGATAAAACCAACCTATGGACAATATGACAACCATAACAAGGAAAAATGACCCAAAACTCTTGATTTGGCCATCTATTTCGATTCAAAATTTTGGTTGTAGTTTTTCAATAAAATTGGAGTATGAAATCATTGAGAAAAGTTTCTTGAAAATTATTCTTATATCTCTTTTTGTATGAGAGGTGATTCTCTATTTATATGTATTGAAATGGTACAACCTTTTAATAATATCAAAACTATCTAATAATTAATTACAGTTGTATATGGCTTAATATGGTGAAAAATCTCAATCATAACGAGATTTCATGGGTATAGGAAGATTTCCAATAAATAAAGAATACCAACAAAAGGAAATAAAAACTAACTAAAACAAATTAAATCCTAATAAATATTAATTACAATCAGCTTTCTAAAGTCAATGTATCTCATAAAAATAAAAAATAAAAATAATAAAAAAATACGAAAGAGAATTAATTTCAATATTGAAAAAGGAAATTATGGACCCCTTTTGGCTGGCCACCCTAGGGAGTAAAACTTCTTTATTTTTTGGAGAAGTAGGGGACGACTTCCATGCTCAGCTGCTTGAGAAGCGTAGCCTTGGACGCGACCACCTCGCCATGGTGGTGGTTGGAGTTTTAGAGAAAATGATGATCTGAGCAGGCAGGGGAGCTGGTAGCAACTAGTGAGAGAAGAAAAACTGGATGGAAAAGACATGAAGAAAAAAAGGAGGGTGGGTCGACTGATTTAGGGGGACTGAGACGTGAGAAAGTAGAAAGGCAGGTGAGGTTAGACTTGGAAGAGGATTTAAGGGAATGGAGACGTAGTGGATTTTATTTTATTTTTTAGAACAGGGAGGATGGAGAGCTAAAGGAGAGGAGGCAAGAAGGAGCTTCACTGGAGGAGCTCAAGTATGGTCATTATGGGTACCTTAGCTTTGGGATTTCTTTATTTTCCTTCCTTGCTATTGTTGATCTTGAACATCATTTGTTGTGGATTGGATCTTGTTGAATCTAAGCTCGCTTCACACTTGCTCTATTTTGTTTTGTTTTTTTTTTTTTTAATTTCTTTGATTTCTCTTGCAAATGAATGAGATATTGGATTGTTTTCTCTGAATCTGATATTGGTTTAATCACATAACTGCTCACTGTTCGTCCCACCCTCTTGTATCCCTTCCGCATAGCATGAAAATGAGTTTAGCATAATTTTAGAGGATGCTCTGTTTCTTAAAATTCCTCCAAAGCTTCCATCAAAATCCCAAATTCATGCCTACCCATGAACCCCACGTGCATGTGATCTACATGCATGGGCACGGCCAATCCCTTCCCGATTGAATGATAAATCTCTTCATACCCACCATGTCCCTGACTTTCACGCTTGCCTAGCTTACCACCCTCTAATCTTTCATACCCATTGAAATTGTCTTCATACCCACATTTCCGTCCTTCTCACTCCTCAAACTCATCCCCATCCCCTCTACCCTCGGCTCATTCCCAAGACCGGCCACCTCTTCCACATCGTTGTCGCCCATTCCATGCTAGTCACCCTCATCCATTTCAACCGTAACAGATCTATTCTAGGTGCGAAGATATCTTGACTTATATGATAACCAGGTCCATCACCACCACCAACCCATCTTCCATTATCGAGCCACCTAAGGTTGTTAGGTTGTTGCTACAATGCACCGAATGCATCGCCATGGACAATCTGAATGACGCGAGTGATCTTTTACCAGAGATTCCAGCAATGTCGCCGCTGTTCGGGACGTCATCGGAGCGAGTTGCAGCGTACTTCGCGGACATGCTTCAGGTGCATATAACCAACTTGTGCCTTGGTACCTACTCACTTCTCGCCACCTCTAGTTGGCTTTCACAGCACCCCCACGTTCTCGGACAGTAGGACGAATTGGTCCGTTTTTAAAGAGAAGAAGAAATGGCCGATTGCGAAGAAGAAATGGCCGACTGCGACGACGACTTCAAGTTTGTCGGTAAGGAAGGTGCGACCGAGTGGAGACGAAACCCATAGCCGAGGTGACCAAGAGAACAAGCCCCATTCCTATCTACAGCCTCTCCAACATTGGGATCCATGCCAACACCAGCACTTGTTGGTATAACCAGGCCAAGTTCGGAAATGAGGAAGAAGAGATAGAAGTCATGACCTGTAATGACCGGGTATTTTATAACACGTTAGCATTTTTAGTTTGAAAAGTCTTATTTTGTGTGATGGTTGAAAAGTAAAAAAGAAAAGTGTTTGGAGAACACGTGTCAATTTCGGATTGGTGAATTTCATTTTATTGTGTCAGTCAATTAGACGAGTTGAAATTTTATGCCATGTTAGCCTTAGGATAGAAAATTTCTTAGGATTTTAGAAATTGGAAATTTCCGGAAATGAAAAACGAAAAACGAAAATGAAAAATAAATAAATTAAGATTAATTAGAATTAATTAAGAAAAATAAATAAATAAATTAAATTAAATTGATGAATAATAAAATTGAGAAAAATTAGTTTTAGATTGGTGTTAATAAATAAATTGTGTGTTAAAAAAAATGAATTGGAAATCAAATAAAACAATTACAATAAACAAAAGAAAATAAAATAAAAGAAATAAAATAAAAATATTCATTGGGCTTTGAATATTGGCCGTTTAAGGTAATGGGTTGTAAAAGAAAAAAAGATATGAAATGGATTGGGCTTAGATATGGACTGGGCTTAGATATGGGCTGGTGGTAAGAAGCCTTTGTTGTTAAAAAGAAAGGAATTGAGTTGGGCTTGGATATGGGCTTAAGTGGCTGGTGGCTTTTAAAAGCCATGTGAAGTGGGCTGTTAAAAAAAAAAAAAAAAAAAGGGAAAAGGAGTTTGAAAAGGGCAGAACGCGGGGAGAAGGAAAGGAGCAGCGACTGTGGAATTAGGGCACTCGCCGGATCTTTGACCGGCCGTTTGGACGACCAAACGATATCTGTTTCGGCCCAAATTCGGAGGAAGTACTCTATTCGACTAGAGGAACAAGTCTACGGTGGCTGATTTCATTTTTAACAGCCAAATTCTATATTTGTGGTAGGGGAAAACTAACCTAAAACTCAAATTTAATGTATTTTTCATTGGAAAAAATTATAAATCTGATAATTATGAGTTAAGTAGGTAATTGTGATGTTGTGTGAATTTTCTGGAATGATTTGGGATTTTTTTTGGATTTTTTTGTAATTTCCGGAATTCTTTGTAATTGATAAATATTATTTTAAGTGTTAAAAATTGTTAGAAATGTAGGAAAATTCCGGAATTAGGGCAAGATTTCAAATCTAGTGATTTATGAATTTTTGAAAATTGATTGGAATATTTGCGGTAATTTTATTGTGAAAAATTAGTTATTTTCAAATATTAGGAATTATTAGAATTATTGAAAATTTCTGAAATTGCGATATAAATTCAAGTATATTGATGTGTGAATTTCCGAAAATTCGTTGGTATATTTTCGAGAATTTTAATGTGAAAATTTTATTTTATTGGGTTATTGAAAATGTTGGAATTGTTGAAATTATTGAGGAATTTTGGAGTTTGTGGCATTCATTTGCATCATGGTTGTATGAAGAAAAAAAAATGTGAAAAGTGTATGAAATGGAAATAAAATAAAATAGTGATGAAAGTGAAAGCCCGTGTGAGGTGAACTAAGAAGGAAGAGAGATCCCTAGGGTGAAAGACCCAAAAGTTTACCTCGAGAAGACTCCGAATGGGGAGTATATTTGGGTGCGGACGCGTATCCTTCGGTGAAAGCCTGAGAACGATAGTGCATTGTATGACTGTGTGTCACATGTTCATATGCATTCATTTAATGATTGGATGTTGTGGGATTGAGTATAATGTTATATGTTAAATTGTGTGACTTGATTTATATTGGTAAACTGTTGCGTTTGGGTTATTGAAATATAGTAATCCCCCATTAACCCTTTGGGTGTTAGGCACCCTACTGAGCAATGTGGAAATGCTCACCCCTTCTTTTTTATATCTTTTTAGATGCAGATATCACTCTTAAGGATCCACAAGTGGGACAAGGAGGACTTCAAGATGCCCCTAGAGCGGTTTAGTGGAATGTGTTTTATTTTTTTATTGTGTTTGTGGTATTGAGACCTTGTAATAAGTGAATTATGGATAATGTAATAAGACCTTAATTTGATTAAGGGGATTTTTATGAAATTTTATTTTGGAATGCAATGATGTTTATTAAATCTTGATGTGTTTGAATAAGGTTTGAAATATTGTTAGTTGGTGAGAACCTAGTGGGACTTATATGTGACAAAAAAAAAAATTCAGAGTGTATTAGTTAACTGCCAACGTGGAATAGGATAAACCCTTAGGGTCAAACCTTTGACCTACGGTCACGGGCCAAATTTTGGGTCGCCCGAAATTTGGGTCGTGACATGACCATGGGCGTCTTTGCCACTCAGAAAAAATGGGAATTCCTCGTGATTCCATGCATGAGAGGCACGCCACTGGTGATGAGAGGAAGCAGAAGGTAGGGAGTTAGAGATATGAAATAGCAGAAGGGAATGACCTGCAAAATGCATTTGGTGAGTTTGGAGAGGTTAAGGATTTGCATTTAAATTTTTTAGTGTTGTATTGGGCTTGTAAAAGGGAATGCATTGTTTGAATATGTGAATCTTGAGGGAGCATGGGCTGTGATGAATGTGACTGAATTTCTCACGCAGACAATCAGTGTTGACTAGGCCTTCAACAATGGGCCGTTCCAAAAGAGAGGATACTAATGTGGACGAGTTGTGAATCCTATATTAAGAGTGCCCTTTTCGTTTTGATATGCTGCCTCGGGCCCACACTTTGCATGGCCACCTTTGGGCTTGCAATGCTAATCACTGCACCTTATTTATTTATTTATTCTATTTATCATTCCTTCATATTTTGATATCCAAATTCAATTTCCAAAATTCTAATTTTCACATTTATTCATTTAATCTTTATTATTTTCGTTATTATTATTATTATTTTATTTACTTATTTATTTATTTATTTATTTTTAAAATTCCATCTTTAAACAATTTTTCAAAATTCTGATTTCCAAATTTAATTCCTAGTTTCCAAAATTCTAATTTTCACATTTATTTATTTAATCATTACATTTTCGTTATTATTATTATTCTTTTTATTTATTTATTTATTTATTTATTTCTTTTCAAAATTCCAATTTAAGAATTTAATTTTCAATTTCTAAAATCCCAATTTTCACATTTGTTTATTATTATTATTATTATTATTTTATTTATTTATTTTTAAAATTCCATCTTCAAATAATTTCCAAGATTCCAATTTTCATAATTTAATTTTCAAAACTCCAATTTCTTTCAAATTTAATTTCCAAAACTCCAATTCATAATTTAATTTTCAAAACTCCAATTTCTTTCAAATTTAATTTCCAAAACTCCAATTCATAATTTAATTTTCAAAACTCCAATTCTTAAATGATTTTCAAAATTCCAAATTCTTTCAAATTTAATTCCCAAAATTCCAATTCTTGAATTTAATTTTCAAAATGCCAATTTTCAAATAATTTTCGAGCTTTCAATTTTTGAATAAATTTCAAAACTTTAGTTTTCTTTCAAATAATTTTAATTTCACTCCAGTTTTCAAATATTTCTTTAATTCTACCACTTTTCATCTTTTCTTAAGGTTCAAGGTCACCAAAAATCCCGTTTTTAATAAACTTATTGCCTTTTTCTTTCAGCCAAGTACCTTCATACATTTTTCTTTGATTTCAAAATAATTTTTATGTTTCTCTTGATTTTAAATAAGCAAGAATGAATTTTTCATAATTCCAAAATGATGGAATTTGTGAGACTAATTCATGCAAAATAAATTGGGCTTTGGTGGGGGCCCCACATATGAGAGTTTTCTCTTCTGATTGTCAATTGTTATACTTAATGAATATTGTTAGATCTTTATCTTGCTCTTTGATATGCATGTGATAATTTTATACTCGAGCTAACCTTGTTTCTATGATAGCACACTATTACTTGCTGCTAAGGTACGTTCTCACTCCTACTTCATTTATTTATTCATTCTCATGCTCGATTTGTTTTATTATTCTATCATTTCATTGGTATCCATTGATTTCCTTATTAGTTATCATACTTACCTCACCTTATTTAGTAGAGACCCATTTTTAGGGGCTTAGAGGGGTGCTACGGTCTTTACCGTGCCTTCCCAATAAGTAACCTAACCCCCGAACCCAAACTCGATTTTTCATAGACCTGTCTTTTCCCAATAAGAAGTCAGGCTTAGGGTTTTATTTCTTATTTTGTTTCCTCCTTAAAAAAATATTAAAACAAAAATAGTGGCGACTCCAAGTCTTTTTCTAAAAATCATATTTTTCAACAAAATAAATAAAAAGTGAGTTGCGCCATCAAGTGGGAACGCATCGAGCAAAATACCGGGTCCACAGAAATACTTTACGTGTCAATATTGAAATGGTTACAACCTTCTATTAATATCAAAACTAACTATCTAATAATTAATTACAACAGTATATGGCTTAATATGATGAAAAATCTCAATTATAACGAGATTTCACCAATATGGGAAGACTTACAATAAGTAAAGAATACTAATAAAAGAAATAGAAAACCAACTAAAAAAAATTCAATAATTAAAAATATTAATTACAGTCTACTTTGTAAAGTCGATGTATCTCATCAAAAAAAATATTTCCATAAGAAGATAATCGATTTCAATATTGAAAAAGGAAATACTTTAGGTGTCAATATTGAAAGGGTTACAACCTTTTATTAATATCAAAACTAACTATCTAATAATTAATTAGATATATGGCTTAATATGATGAAAAATTTCACTTATAGGAAGATTTCACTAGGAAGACTTACAATAAGTAAAGAATACCAATAGAAGGAAATAGAAAGATAACTAAAAGAAATTCAATCCTAATAAATATTTTTGTAAAGTCAATGTATCTCATAATAAAATATTTCAATAAGAAGAGAATTCATTTCAATATTGAAAAAGGAAATACTTTATGTGTTAAACAACACTTCCCTCCCTTGAGTTGATGTGAAAATATTCTTTTCATTACCTAGGGACAATCTATCCAATAGAGTCTGCAAGTTTGTATTTATTTATTTTTTGTGAACCTTGTATCAATATAGAAAGTAAGTGTATGGAGAAATAAGTGATAGAGTATATTACAAACTCATTTACATACTAAATACACCCATTAATTTTTGGTTTTAACATTTCACAGAATATTTCTATAATGGTATTTTTAAATAAATATCAGAATCATATTTTTTTTTCTTTGGTAAAAATCAATGGTAATATTAAAATATTTTAATAACAAAATATAATATTTAAAAATTCACATAAACATTAATTTATTTTAAATAAATATTAAATTATTGGTTAGAGACACACAATGTGTAACACCCCAAAATAAACTTTAGGGGCAAAATAGTAAATTATAAATTAATTAATTAATTAAACTCATTAAAGGTAAAAGTGTCCTTTTACAATTAATAACCCTTGGTATAAATTAGATTTTCCTTGTCTTTTTTATTCAAAAAACTCTATTAACCAAAAATAAGAGAATTGGAGAATGTAGGCTAAAGGTTTGAAGGTCTAGAGTTTGAAATTCATATTTTTCCAAGTAAGATTCTAAACCTAAATTAATATATTATATTCGTTAGCTAGTTTTGAACACATTACATATTCTTTAGATAATTTTAATTTAGATTAGGGTTAGTTTAGTTAATTTATTTTAAGATCAAAAAATTGAAATTATGAATATAGATTGTTTCATTGATGAAAATAGGGAAATTCAAAAAAAATTTAGATGAATAGATCTAAACAATGAAATTTTAAAAATTAAATGAGCAAATAAATATATGATTATATGTGGCTTAATGGATTGGAAAATAATAAGAAGAAGAATTGCATGTTTTTTGGATTTTAGATTTGAGGCACTATGTTGGGGTGGAAAAAAAATAATATGTAATCATGAGAGGCAAAGGGTGGTAGTGGAATAAACTAAAATAATAATAATGAGTAGAGTTGGTAGGGTTGTTGGAGTTATTAAAAGTACATGGGGTATTTTGTTAAGTAAGAGGGACATTGGGATTAATAAGAATAATGATAATAATAATTATAATTATAATTATTGTAATAATAATAATAGTAAGAATTATGTGATTTGGATGCTTGTAAGTGACGTAAGAATAATAATAATAATAGTGAGAATTGTGTGATTTGGATGCTAGTAAGTGATGTAAGAATAATAAGAATAATAAGAATAATAAGAATAAGAAGAATAAGAAGAATAATGATAATAATAATAATAATAATAATGGTTGTTTGGATGTTGCGGGGTATCGAAAAAAATAGTAATAATAATAGTAATTATTTAGTTTAAGTATACAAAAGAAATAAATGGTTAGAATAAGATTTGGAAGAAATACGAGTTTATAAAAAATTTGAAAATTCATTAAATTATATTATTATTGTTTAAGAAGTTGAGAATAATATTGGGTGGTAATAATATTAGCATGAGAAATTAATTAGGATCCCTAATACTAAATAAAATATTTTTAGGATTGTCAAATTTTTACCTTTAGATAATTGTGTATGATATTATGTTAGCTGAGGAGTATATTCGTCAAGCTAAATACTTCAAGTTTTTGAGCACTACTTCAAGGTAAGGGAAATTAATGTAGATTTTTATAAAAGAAAATAATTTCCTTTTTTTTTATTGTATTTTGAAATGTGTAGAAATATTATTTTTATCTTTTCGTATAGATTAAATATGTGTTTTGTATGGAAAGTATATTTTAATTGGGCACCATTTGTTATTTGATAACTAGAGTAAAGATATTTTGAATGAATTTGATTTGGTTTTGATGAGAAATTGTTTTGAAATGGATATGAGAAAGTTTTGTTGAAAAGTTTGAATGTATTAGTATTTTGAACTCAAAAGTTTTTATGAAAATAAATATATGTTATATCTCCTATTTGAAAGCATGATTGAAAATGTTTGATCCATGAAACTATATTAATATTCCTTATTGGGCTTTGAGCTTATCCCATTTGTTGATAATCTTTCAAGTAACCTTAGTTCAAGCGAGGAGTGACTGTTACGAGGGAAATTTGGCTTTATTAGGACATTTGTTTAAACTCTTTTTATTTTGGAGATTGTTTAAATGTTAAAACTTAATTCTAGTAGGAATTATTTTGAGTTTGGAGTTATTTGGACAATAACACTTTAGTTGATGTATTAGTTTTTTTTAAAGTTAATACTTGGAGATTTTAGAATTTTGTCCTACTACTCTAGACAAGAATTTGGTAATTGGTAAATTTTCAGTTACAATACGAATGTTTGTATCGTTTCCACTTTGAGCCTTTGGACTTGAGGTGTGAAATAATCATCATGTCCTGGAGTGGGTTTTAGGGTGTGACATAATGCTTGTGCATTACACGAAAATTCAAAATTATTAGTATGATAGTTAAATGTCAACTAACATGAATATTAAATTAAAAAATCTATTCAATATCATAAAATCATAATCTTTACTAGTTTAAAGAAATAAATAAATTTTAGGAAGAGAAAAGAATCATATGATAACCATCAAGAAACATAGCAACAGATATGCACCAGTTAAGATCCAAGATGTTAGACAACTGAGAAGTCTCAAATTGAAAAGTTGTTAGTAGAAGAAACTATTACCATAAGCTGTTAGGAACTATTAGCAACTTCATTTGTATATAAACCTAAAAGATCAATAACAGAAAGTAATGTGGATTTTCTCGTTCAAACTACTCCATTAAGATTTCTCCCATCATAGAAGAAACAAAAACTTTTTTTTATTATTCTTAACCAATAGGAATTTTTCATGAAAAAGTTATAATATTTTAATTAACATTTTTAAAACTTTTAAGACTATCATTAATTCCAACTCAAAATATTTACAATAAAAGAGCTAAATTTTAAAAATAGGGGAAAAGAAAAAAAATGAAAAATAAGGACAAATAGAAACTAAGTTAAAACGTTATTAATTTTTAATCCAATAAAACTTTGCATTTCTATTTTTTTTTTTAATTTGAAACCCATTTTCAAGGAGGTAACATTTTTTCTTTTAAAATTCTGAAATATTAGTTCAAATATCACAATTCGTTTATTATAACAATGTTTGAATATAAGAAACATAAAAAATAAATAATTAAAAGAAATAAAAGTGGTGTTATAGAGAAATACATAAATTAGAAAAGAAAATTCTCTTTTTAATAAAACATATAGATATAGAAATATCAATTTTTTACTCTCTCAATTGTGTACATTCATACATCTTTTCATTTTTCTATTGGGCATAACTCTCAACATTCCTGAAAAGAAATTAAGAGTTAAAAAAAATGTATAAATAAGTTTCTAATTTGAAGAATAATTACACATAAATATTTAAGATTATGAAGGATTAAAGAAAGCAAAATAAATTATTAAAAAATTCAATAAATAAATTAACAATTAAAATTTTAAATAATAATAATTTAATGTGAATTGAGTAGAAAAATTATTAGTCTCTCGAACAAAACTATTTAAAATTAAAAAAAATAGAAAAATAAATTAGGTTTAATTGAAGAAAGTTGGGATGAGGAAAGTTATTTGTAATAAATACTAACTACATTTAGTGAGAAATAAAAAATTAATAATGGAAACCGTTTTTTACTTCTATGCACTTTCTTTCTCTTTCTAAATTTTTTTCTAATTTGAATTTTAAACATGTACCATACCTATATCTATATCTATGCTACTCCATATCTATTACCAATAATCTAAACTTGATAGAAAATTTTGAAAAATCATGTGTGTATAGGATTTTTCTCTTTTCTCTAAAATAACTTTTTTCACATATTAAAATTGGCTCCAATTCGCTATATATAAAAAATATTTTTGTAATTTTTCTCTTACGAATACTGCTTCCCTCATATTAAAAAATATTTTCATGCATTATATATTTCTTTGATATTTTTAATATATATATATATATATATATATAAAGAATTCTAAATAATTTATTTATTTATTAATTACTTTGGAACTTTATTTACCTTTTTTAAAATCTAAACTTTCTCTTTTTATATTTCATTAATGCATTATTCTTTTTAATTCTAATAAAATTTCAATTCAATGTAAATTTTATAATATTATAAAAAAAAATTAGAATTCTTTTAGCGGTGATTCTTAGAAATGTTTTTAACCTAAAAAGTGTTTTTGAAAAAAAATAAATCAAGGCCCTATTTGGTAACTATTTTCGAAAATAGTTTTTAAAAAACAGTTTTTGAGAATTTTTTTGCAGAAAAAAAAAATTGTTTGAAAACCTGAAATGTTTTTAATCTACTTTTAATATTATTAATATGTTTTAAAAATAATTTTTATATTTGATATTTTATTTTAAATCATTCTACATGTTTCTATAGTTATTTTTTAAAACAACCCCCATAAAACAGGTGAAAACTAACATAAAACAACTAAAAGATGTTATTTGAAAACACCTCTTTCTCTATTATTCTAAAAGAATACAAAATAAAAAATCTCAAAACAAAGTGTTTATAATATATAGATTTTGGTATTATGTTGTCCTTTTAAACCAAACATTAGATAGAAAATTGTAAAGGTTGAAGTTGATTAGGTAAAATAGTACATCAATAAGATGTTTAGTAATAATAACTCAATTAATTATTAGTTTTATAATAATCTTTCTTTTCTCTTTCATTTTTTTTTTTTTTTTGGCAAACAATTTGTAACTTTGAATTGAATTTCTTAAATTTTAATCCAATAGACTTTGGAGAATGAAAAGATTTAAATGAAGAAGAAGAGGGTAACAATAGTGTGTTTTTATATATTAATAATAACAACAACAACAAAATTAAACAAAGACCATCACTAAAAGAATAATAATCAAAAGTTATTATTTTATAAACTTTATTGATATTTATAGATCGATATTATTCATATTAATACTCAATATGCAGCATATGATCAACAATAACAATGACAAACATGACGACCACCAGATAATTTTTTGCACAAGCCGCCCTTTGAACATTTTGTGATACAGTATGTCCAACATTTTCCACCATTTGGATCATCATCTTTGGCCAGGAGCACAATGTCACCAGTTTTTGGGTGATCTTTGCAAACACTTCCATATTGTTGACTAACCACTTTCAATTGCACTGAAAATACAATGAATATGCAAACTCATTAATATGACATGCATTATATCATTTGCTTATTAGTGTCATTATTAAATTTGTACAGAATTTCTAGAACTTCCTTTTCTAAACAATGCGCGATACATATATACATCATCAATTATAAAACATATTATTTTAATACAATTTTGATTTCTACATGTTTTCTAGGCAAAATTAATATGAAATATATCTTCATTGAATAATCATATCTAATGGAAATCATATGAAAATTATTCAATAAACGGAATCTACAATTTTGAAATAAAGATTTAAAAATCATTCTATTATAATATTAAAAAGCCTAAACTTACAATTAAAATAATGGAAGTTTGAAAGATGGATAAAAGAAAAATTATTTATATAAGTGGTATATATGAAAACCAACCTAGGGACAATATGACAACCATTGCAAGGAAAAATGACCCGAAACTCCTTGATTTGGCCATCTCTTTCGCCTTAAAAATTAGGTTGTAGTTTTTCACTAAAATTTGAGTGTGAAACCACTGAAAAACTTGAAAGAAAGATGAAGAGAAAGCAACCGAAAAGAGAGAAGTTTTTTTAAAAAAAATTATTCTCACATCTATGTTTTTCTTATAGGTGATTCTCTATTTATATGTATTGAACGTTAGCTAATAATATCAAAACTAACTATAATTAATTACAACTGTATATGGTTTAATATGGTGAAAAATCTCTATTATAGGAAGACTTAACGGGAACGGGTGGAAGCTTATAGGGGAAGAAAGAAAAGCTGGAAGGGGGGGAAGGAACGGACGAGACTTTTTGGGGAGAGCTTGAGAAAGGGAGCTGGAAGCTGGGCTCGAGGGGATACTTGTCAGGTATGGCCACATCGTTTTTCTTGTTTCCGATTCTCTCACTATTTTGCTCCATTTTCTATTGACTTTTTTTTTAGCATTTTCGTGTTGACTGAGAGTGGGCGTTGAGGATTACATGTTTGTTCCGACTGATCTCTAAGTTGTTTTGATTGTATTACAGTGTGTTCACTTCTTTTTATTTGGTTTGGTTGGGATTGGTTTGGCTCTGTATTGGTTTCTCTGTAAGATGCTTGCAACTATGTTTTCGCTTTATATTTAAATTCCATTTTTGCTTAATCCCACCATCACTAGTTTATCACCCATCACCATACCCGCAAAAATCCGAGAAAGTAACAATGGAGAAGGCTTTTTGGGTTGGTATTATGGAATCTATGAAAGAGGATGAGCCCAACTATGATCGGGTTGTTGAACTCATGCTGGAAGTGAGGGATAAAATCTGCAATGTAGCTCCTCGGAGCTGGAAACCAGAGATTGTTGAAGCTAGTAAGCGGGAT
>JBAPGN010002478.1:0-62176 GCA_037355405.1 Vitis amurensis | reverse complement strand
ACAAATTACCACAAAGAGTTCGATTAACTAATACTAAATTAAAAGCTATGCTAGAATATGAACGAGTAAAAGAAACACTAAAAGAGTTAGTAAAATCAGAGAAAACTCACCAAACTTGTGATGAAAACCACAAGTATACTGAAATAATATCACTATGAAGTTGGCACCTTCCCCGGCAATGGCGCCATTTGATTCGTTCCCAATTGGTGTCTCAACTGATTCATGTCCAGTTGGTGCTCTTTGATTGAGGGAGTAATCAACAAAATTTATAACCTATATCACCATGCATTAGGATAGCTTTAGCTAATATAGCATAGTGGCTCTAGGATCGTTCTTTGGGAAGGGTTTTCAACTCACAACTGATACCAATTCAAAGTTAAATTGGTGTCTTTTTATTTCAAGGTTAGCTTAAGAAATAAAATACAAACTTTGGTTAAACGAGGTTTTGTTTCAAGCTAACTAAAAAGAAAGTAATGGAAATTACTTATGAAGAAAAACATTCCTTGGAGGTTTGGGTTCACAGGGGAGGTTCTTTATGCAGAAATAGAGCTTCGGTCATTTGGTTCATTTCCTCGCATTAGAGAATTAACATATAGTCAATTCTCTAACCGGTGTTGTACATATGTATCCTTTAAATGGATTTCAGCTCTAATTCCCTCTCACTGATGCAACTTGAAATGGCTCGTGCCTCTCACCTAGCATTTGCCATTCAAGGTGATCTTTAACTTTGGACTTCCCTTCTCAAGCTCGCAAGAGATAACTAATGGATGTCTCCTTGGAGTCCAAAATCTTACCAAGTATTGGCAATTCTAGAAAATCCTACCTTCACGTCACTTCCCAAAAGCTCGCAAGAGGTAAACTAGTGCATCTCCATGGACGGAGATCACTTGCCTTACCAGGTGTTGGCTCAAGTGAATTTAAGGTGTTTTAAGTTAACTAAAAACATAGAAATCATTAAAAGATCACACTTTCTCTTCATTAATGGCTGAAACCACAAAGCTATTGATTCTTGCACTTGGAACCTTTCCCGGCAACCTTAGCTCCAAGAAACTAAAAGTCTAGCCACTCATTCTCTAAAGAAACTTCCTCAGAGCTTGTTTGGTTAGAAAGAAAACTAACGAGAAAACAAAAATATGAAGGAACAACAGAGCAAGTGCTCTATAAAATATATTTCTTCCTTCCGCCGATTACATCATGATTATTTGTAAAGAAAATTACAAACTATATATATGAGGTTATTAACCCTTTGTTCATACTTAAAGACTAAGGTATCCTATGATAGGTGGGTTACAAGGAGAGTTTGGGGATTTAGACATCAAATGTCTAAAACAAAATATCTCTAAATGTCGGTCGCACATATCGGGAAGCTTCAGGAGAACACCGCGGCACTATATACTGAGAGAAAAACTCTCCGGGTAAGCGCTATCAGAAGATCTGGACATGTCTGATTGGGAAAGTTGAAACGTCCTCCTCTGCCATCCGACGTCAAGCACCGGATGTGAAATATCTAGAGAAGATGGAAAGTCGGCCAGATAGAATTCCGGATGTAAGATATCCGGAGAAGGTGAAACGTCGGTCAGATAGAATTCCTCCCCCAGGTGGAATGAGCTATGCCGCGCATCACAAGGGGGACCTTCTGTGTGTGAAAGGTGTAGAGACCCCTCCCCCTAATGACACGGAGCGTGCATCACTATCCGGAGCAACTCCATCCGGATTCCTCAAGAGGACACGCGGCGCGCTCCCCTATCCGGACTCTCTCAGGGAGAAGCACACGACACTCGTGAACATCACACCCCGGACGATAGCATATCCTATCCGGATATGTTGTCCGGATCATTGACTAAAGTGAGCAAGCCTTGCTACGTCATTCCGCTAGCGCGCCACAGCCCACGTTCCGCCGCCCTCCGATGGTGTCTCCGGACGCCCTATCCGGACATCTTTGCCATGGATTCCAAAGAACTCTCCTCAATCTCGGATTGCTTTGGTGATCAAAAAGCTATCAAAACACCAAAACTTAACACAATTTGATTAGAATTTATTGCAAGGGTCCTTAACATGTTAATTGGATTAACAGGTGATAACTACTACTCAAAAGTGTTTGAAAAAGTTAATTACAAGCTATCAAATAGCACTTTTTGAGTAGTAATCATTGGGACTTTCCTTTATTTGGGTAAGGTGATTCTCTAGGCTCTTCCCCCCTAAAGAGAAGGAGAATGACACCAAAATTGGTTCTCCAAGCTCTCATCCCTTGAGAAAAAAAGGAAACCGTTTAGTTTGAAAAGGAAAGTTCAAGGATAAGGAATTTGAAATATATCCCTATTAGGTATAGAAGTCCCAATTCAAGTAACAAACAAAAGTTTTGGAAACATATGATTTGTCACGTCAATGTCCTATCTTGTTTTTGTGATAGACAACATACTGTCTGATTGGTTATAACAGTTCAGTTTCGATTTCGGCGTAGGCTGCACTTATTCGATCAATCACATCATAGTCCTATCCCATTTTCGTCATAGACCATACTTATATGATAAGTCATGTCATTGTCCTATCTGATTTTCGTGATAGACTGCATTCTATCCGATAGGTCATGATAGTTCAGTTTTGATTTCAATATAAACTACAACTATACAATCAGTCACATCGTTGTCTTGTTTGAATTTCATCATAAACCATACCCTATCAAATCGGTCATAAAAGTTCACTTTCATTTTCGAAGTAGAGCGGAGCTATAGATTGGTCAAATCATTATCATATCTCATCTTCATCATTGATTACTACCAAAAAGTGCTATTTTGTAGACCTAATTATAATGGTTTTAAGCACCTTTGAGTAGTAATCATATTCATTTAACCCAATTAATTCATTAAGGTCCTTAGTAATTGGTTTTAACCATTTTGTGGCAAGTTTACATGTTTTTATCAGCTTATGAATCAATTCAAGCATGCCAAATGATGGAGGAGCTACTTGGACAAGTTATGGCAAAGCTTTTGGAAGCTCAAATTCATGAAGAACCAAGCTTTGGAGCTCCATAGCCCTTTTCCAAAGTCGTTCAAAGTATGCAAGGAAAGAACAATGGAAAAGAGGAAAAGCAAGCAAAGTGAAGAGAAGCAAAGAGGACAGCAGATGCAGTCTTCTGTCGCACTTTTGGAGCACTTCCCGAAGTCCATTTTCTACATGCTATATACCATTTCAAAGCTCAGGAAGTCAAGAATCCAACGCTTCAAACCGTGTATGATTTGGAGCTGAAATGAGGAAGATATGGCCTTCGGAAGACAACTGCTCCAGGGGTGTGCGAAATTTTCGCACAACACCTTCACAATTTCGCACACCCCATGCGTGGTGCGAATTTTGCCCTGTTTCTGCCGACTCCACTTTAGATCTTTTCTTTTAGATATTTTTGTATAAATTTCCATTCCTCTCCTTGTAATCCACCAATCATAAGATTTCTTAGCAAGGAAGGTTGGAAAAACTTCTCTATATATATTCCCTTGCATCCGTTGTAACAGACAATCGATTGACATATAGATATAGAAATATATAAAGCTCTGTTCTTCTCCTGTTCTTTCCCATTTCTATTTTCTTAGTAGCCAAACAGCCTCTGAGGGCTTTTCCTCAGAGGATGATTGGCTAAAACTTTTAGTTTCTCAAAGTATGGATGTTATGTGATGGCTTGGATACAATCCCATGGAAATTTCTCGCACCTGGAAGGTAAGGTAGTCGTTTTTCATTAATGGTTCATTAATGCAAAGTTTGGTTTTTATTTCCTTTGGACAACTTCCAACGGCCAATACTTGATAAGCTTTTGGATTTCTATTCATTAGTTATCTCCTACGAGCTATTGGAAAGTGAGGTTTTCAATTCCAAGTTTTGCATTAATCTGTTAGAACCAATTTCAATGGCCATTGAAAGGTGAGTTTATCACCTGGAATGACTTTGAGTTGCCAATATTTGGTAAGCTTTTGGCTTTAGACCATTAGTTATCTCTTACGAGCCATTCAAAGGAAGTCTAAGGTGAATAACCATTGATGAAATTCACTACCATCTGTTTTGCCATTTTAAAGGATTAAAACTTGATTTGCTAAATCCATACCGGTTCGGGAAGCAAGCATCACCATAGTTGCAACCCCAACGCGAGGAGCCTATCCTGAGATTTCCAATTTGCATAAGAGCCAGAGCATAGCTATCCTATCTTTGAGAAACTTGTTTTTACACCTTTTCATTTTAGTCTTTAATGTTAGCTTAGATTAGTTTAAATCTTTCTAAAACATTTACATCTTCTTTTAAAGCTAACATCCATAAGAAAATCACCTATTTTCCTAATTTGAATATCATTTGTGAAGTGAAAACCCATCCCAGTGAACGATCCTAGAACCACTATGCTATAGTAGCTTGGCTACTTTAGTAATAGTATTCAAGGTATAAATTTTGTTGATACGCCTTTAAAGCTAAGCTACCATGAGTCGAATCAATCATGGACCACACAATATTTGATTGGTCTTAACAGTTCAGTATTAGTCATGTCATTCTCTTATCTATTTTTCATGATAGACCACATCCAATTTGATCGGTCATGATAGTTTAATTCCAATTTCAGTATAGAATGCACCTGTACGATCAGTCACGTTGTTGTCCTATCTCGTCTTCACCATAAATTGCACACTGTCTGTTCGGTCTTAATAGTTCAGTAGCGTACTTTATAAAGATCACGCTTGTACGATCTATCACGTCGTTGTCATGTCTGTTTTTCATGATAGATCGCATCTTGCCTGATCGGTAATGAATTTAGTTTCGATTTTGGCATAGACTACACCTTTACAATCAGTCACGTTGCTGTTCTATTTGGCTTCATCTTATACTGTACCTTGTCAAATCGGTCATGACTTTTCAATTTCATTTTCAACGTAGAGTAGATGTATACTAGTGGCCACGTCATTGTTTTGTCATCTTTTGGTGATAGATTGCATCTTGTATGATTAGTCATGATAACTCGATTCCTATTTTGAGATAGATTATACACTATCGATCATGGCAGTTCAGTTCCGTTTTTGGCATATACCACACCTGTACGATCAGTCATGTTGTAGTTCTGCCTCATTTTCTTCATAGACTGTACCTATACGATTAGTCCTGTCATTGTCCTATCTCATTTTCGTGATAAATCACTTTCTATCTGATCGACCATGATAGTTCTGTTATGATTTTGGCGTAAACTGTACCTGTATGATCAATCACGTTGTTGTCTTGTCTGATCTTCGTTATAAACCGCACACTATCCAATCGGTTACGACACCTCAATTTCGATTTTGGTGTCGAACGCACCGTTACGATTAGTCACGTTGTTGTCTTGTTTCATTTTCATCATAGATCATACCTCGTCGGATCAGTAATAATAGTTCAATTTTGTTTTCGGTGTAAGGCAAACTTGTACGATCAATCACGTCGTTGTCTTGTCTCATCTTCGTCATAGATTGCACACTGTCTATTGGGTCTTGACAATTAGGTATCATATTTTACGTAGATTACATTTGTACGATTGGTCATATCATTGTTTTGTCTGCTTTTCATCATAGACCGTATCTTGTCCGATTGATCATGACATTTTAGTTCCTATTTTGGCATAGATCGTACCTATGCGATCAGTCTTGTCATTGTCCTATCTGGTTTTCATCATAAACCATACCCCATTGGATCAATCATAATAGTTTAGTTTCGTTTTCAACATGGAGTGGACTTGTATGATCGGTCTCATCGTTGTCTTGTCTTGTTTTCATCATAGATCGCACATTGTTCGATTGATCTTCACAATTCATGATTGCATACTACGGAGATCACACTTATACGATCGATCACATCATTATTCTCTCTACTTTTTGTGATAAACTACATCCTGTATGATCATCATTACAGTTCAATCCTAATTTTGGTGTAGATCACACCTGCATGATCAGTAACGTCATTGTCCTATTTGGATTTCATCATTGACCATACCTTATTGGATCGGTGATGAAAGTTCACTTTTGTTTTTGAAGTGGAACGAAGTTATACAATTGGTCATGTCGTTATCCTATCTTGTTTTCATCGTGGACGACACACTATTCGATTAGTCTTAACAGTTTAGTATTGTATTCTATAAAGATCACACCTATATGATTGGTCACATCATTCTCTTCTCTGTTTTTCATGATAGACCACATCCAGTCCGATTGATCATGATAGGTTAGTTCTGATTTCAATGTAGAACGCACCTATACAATCGGTCATGTCGTGTCCTATCTCGTCTTTGTCATAGACCGTACCCCATTAGATCATTCATAATAGTTCAATTTCATTTTTGGCATAGAGTGGGCCTGTATGATCGATCACATTGTTGTCCTGTCTCATCTTCTTCATAGATCGCAAACTGTCAGTTCGATCTTCACAGTTTAGTATTATATTCTACAGAGATCACACCTATACAATTCGCCACATTGTCGTCCTTCTGCTTTTCATGATAGACTGCATCTTGTTGATCGATAATGATAGTTTAGTTTCGATTTTGGTGTAAACCATACTTATACAAGCAATCACATCATTGTCCTGTTTGGATTCGTCATACACTATATCTTGTCAGATTGATCATGACAGTTCAGTTTCATTTTCAGCGTAAAGCGGACGTGTATGAGTAGTCATGTCGTTATTCTGTCTCATCTTCATCATAGACTGCAGATTAGCCGATTAGTCTTCACAGTTTTGTATTGTATTTTACAGAGATCACGCCTGTAGGATCAGTCACGTCGTTGTCCTATCTAGTCTTTGTCATAGACTGCACATTATCCGATCAATCATGGCACCTTGGTTCCAATTTCAATGTAGAATGCACCGTTATGATCAGTCACATTGTTGTCTTGTTTCGTCTTCATCATATACCTTACCCCATCGGATCAATCATAATAGTTCAGTTTCCTTTTCAATGTAGGGGCCTTGTACGATCGGTCACGTTGTTGTCTTGTCTCATCTTCGTCATAGACCACATACTGTCTGATCGATCTTGATAGTTCAATATCCTATTATGTGGAGATCACACCTTTACGATCGGTCACGTCATTGTCCTATCATCTTTTGATGATAGACCGCATCTTGTTCGAGCAATCATGAGAGATCGGTTCACATTTCAATGTAAATCGCACTTGTACAATTAGTCACATCATTGCCTTCTCTGATCTTCATCATAGACCGTACCCTGTTTGATCGATCATGACAATTCAGTTCCAATTTTGGTGTAGACCACACTTGTCTTATCTCATCTTCTTTATGGACTACACACTATCCAACCGGTCTTGACAATTTAGAATCGTACTTTGCAGAGATCACACATGTATAATCGACCAGGTTGTTGTCCTGTCTACTTTTTGTGACAAACCGCATCCTATCCGATGGGTCATGATAGTTCAATTTCAAATTCGGCATTACGATTAGTCACGTAGTTATCCTATTGGGTCATTGTCAAAGACCGTACCCCATCAGATCAATCAAAATAATTTAGTTTCGTTTTTCAGCATAGAGCAGACTTGTTCAATCGGTCACATCATTGTCTTGTTTCATCTTTATCATAGACTACACAATGTCTGTTTGGTTTTGATAGTCCAGTATCGTGTTTTACTAAGATCACACCATTACGATTGATCACATCATTGTTCTGTCTGATTTTCGTGATTGACTGCATCCTATCTTATTAATCATGATAGTTTAGTTCTGATTTTGGCGTAGACCGTACCTATACGATTAGTCACATCATTGTCCTATTAGGTCTTCTTCATAGACTATACTCGGTCAGATTCATCATAACAATTTAGTTTCATTTTTGACATATAACGGACCTCTACGATCAATCACGTAGTTTTCCTATCTCGTCTTTGTCATAGACCACACACTATCCAATCAATCTTTAGTGTTTAGTTCCTATTTTGGTGTAGACTACACCTATATGATGAGTCAATTCGTTATCCTGTCTAGTCTTTGTCATAGACCATGCCTCGTTGGATCAGCCAAATAGTTTAGTTTCATTTTTGTCGAGCGGACCTGTACTATCAATCACATCATTGTCTTGTCTCATCTTCGTCATAGACCGTAAACTATCTGATCAATCATGATAGTTCAAGTCCGATTTTGGCGTAGACTGCACCTCTACGATTAGTCACATTATTGTCCTATCTGGCTTTTGTCATAGGTCATACCACGTCAGATTGATCATAACAATTTAATTTAATTTTCAAGGTAGAGCAAACTTGTTCAATCGGTCACGTCATTGTCCTATCTCGTCTTCATTATAGACCGCACACTATCTGATCGGTCTTTAAAGTTTAATATTGTATTATGCGAAGATCAAACCTTTATGATCAGTCAAGTTGTTGTCCTGTCTACTTTTAGTGATAGACCGCATCCTGTACAATTAGTAATGACAGTTCAGTTCTAATTTTGTAGACCGCATTTGTACAATTAGTCACGTTGTTGTCTTGTTTGGCCTTTGTCATAGACCATACCCCGTTGGATCGGTCATAACAGTTCGGTTTCATTTTAGGAGTAGAGCAAACTTGTATGATTCGTCACGTCATTGTCCTATCTCATCTTCGTCACATGCCACACATTGTACGATCGATCACATTAGTTGTCCTTTCTCATCCTCGTCATATACTGCGCACTGTCCTATCAATCTTGATAGTTCAATATCGTATTTCATAGAAATCACACCTTTACGACTGGTCACATTGTTATCTTGTCTTGTTTTTATGATAGACCGCATACTATTTGATCAATCGTGCAATTTAGTTTCGATTTCGGTGTAGCCGCACTTGTACGATCAGTCACGTTGTTATCCTATTTGGTCTTCATCATAGACAGTACCTTGTTGGATCGGTCATAATAATTCAGTTTCATTTTCGACGTAGAGTGAACCTGTATGATCAGTCACGTTGTTGTCCTGTCTAGTCTTCATCATAGAACGTACCTCGTTGGATCGGTCATAATAATTCAGTTTCGTTTTTTACGTAAAGCAAACCTATACAATCAATCACACCATTATCCTCTCTACTTTTTGTGATAGGCCACATCCTATCCAATCAGTCATGAAGGTTCCGTTCTGAATTCTGCGTAGATAACACTTGTATAATCAATCACATCATTTTTCTATCTGGTCTTCATCACAGACCTTACCCTATAGGATCGGTCATGATAGCTCTATTTCATTTTTAACATAGAGCGAATTTGTACAATCGGTCACGTTGTTCTCTTGTCTCATCTTCGTCATAGACTACACATTGACCGATCAGTTTTCACAGTTTAGTATTCTATTATGCGAGATCACACCTATACAATCAGTCACGCCATTATCCTCTTTGCCTTTTGTGATAAATCGCATCCTAAGCGATCGGTCATGATAGTTCAGTTCTGATTTTGGTGTAGATCATACCTATATGATCAGTCACGTCATTGTCTTGTCTAGTCTTCATCATAGACTGTACCCCATCAGATCAGTCATAAAAATTCAATTTCATATCGGCATAGAGCAGATCTGTATGATCGGTCAAGTCATTGTATTATCATGTCTTCATCATACACCACATAATGTCTGATCGGTCTTGATAGTTAGGTATTGTATTCTATAATGCTCACACTTGTATGATCAGTCACGTTGTTGTCTTATCTATTTTTCATGATAGACCGCATCCTATCCCATCAGTCATGATAGTTTAGTTATGATTTCGGCATAGATCTCACCTATACGATCAGTCATGTCATTTTCCTATCTGGTTTTCATCATAGACCGTACCCTGTCAAATTGGTCATGATAGTTCAGTTTCATTTTCAATGTACAACGGACCTGTACGATTAGTCACATCATTGTCCTATCTCATCTTTGTCATACACCACACACTGTCCGATTGGTCTTGACAGTTAGGTATTGTATTCTAAGGATATAACACTTGTACGATCAGTTACATCGTTGTCTTGTCTACTTTTCGTAATAAATTGCATCTTGTTCGATCGATCAAGATAGTTAAGTTCCAATTTTGGCTTAGACTGCACATATATGATTAGTTAGTTCATTGTCTTGCCTGGTCTTCGTCATAAACCATAGCCCGATGGATTGGTCATAACAGTTTAGTTTCATTTTTGGCATCGAGAGAAACTATATGATCGATCACGTCATTGTCCTATCTTGTCTTCATTATAGACTGCACACTATCCGATTAGTCTTGACAGTTCAATATTGTATTCCAAGGAGATCACAACTTTACAATCGGTCATGCCATTGTCTTGTCTTGTTTTCATGATAGACTGCATATAGTCTGATCAATCATGATAATTTAGTTCTGATTTCAACATAGTTGTACCTGTACTATCAATCACGTTGTTGTCCTGTATGGTCTTCTTCATAGACTGTATCTCATTGGATTGGTCATGACAGTTCAGTTTTGTTTTTGACATAGAGCAGACCTATACGATTAGTCACATCATTGTCCTCTCTGCTTTTCATGATAAACCACATCATATCCAATCGATCTTAGTAGTTCAGTTCCGAATTCTACGTAGATCGCACCTATACAATCAACCATGTCATTTTCCTATATGGTATTCGTCATAGACCGTACCCTATTGAATTGGTCATGATAGTTCAGTTTCATTTTCAGTGTAGAGTGGACCTGTACGATCGGTCACATTGTTCTCTTGTCTCGTCTTCATCATAGATTGCACATTGTTTGATCTATCTTCATAGTTCAATATTGTATTATGTGGAGATCATACTTGTATGATTAGTTACGTTATTTTCCCCTCTTTTTTCATAATAGACCACATTCTGTTTGATTAGTCATGATAATTTAGTTATGATTTTGGCGTAGACCACACTTGTACGATCAGTTATGTCGTTGTCCTGTCTGGTCTTCATCATAGACAATACTTTTTTGGATCCATCATAACAGTTAAGTTTCATTTTAGGCGTAGAACGGACCTATACCGTCAGTCACATCGTTGCTTTGTTGAGTTTTCATCATCGATCGCACATTGTCCTATTTGTCTTGATAGTTTGGTATTGTATTATGTGGACATCACACCTTTACAATCATGAAAGTGCAGTTCTGACTTCTATGTAGACCACACCTATATGATCAATAACTTCATTTACCACTTTGGTCTTTTTCATAGACCGTACCCCTTCAAATTAGTCATAAAAGTTTAGCTTTATTTTGGCGTAGAGTGGACCTATACAATTGGTCACATCGTTTTACTGTCTCGCCTTTGTCATACATCGTATACTATCCAACCGATCTTGACATTTAGGTATTAGATTCTATAGAGATCACACTTACATGACCGGTCACGTCGCTGTCTTGTCTGCTTTTCATGATAGACAACATCCTATCTGATCGTCATGATAGCTCAATTCTGATTTCGGCGTAAACCACACCTATACAATCAGTAATGTCATTTTCCTATCTGGTCATCGTCATAGACTATACCCAATCGGATCGTTTATGATAGTTCAACTTCATTTTCGGCGTAAACCACACCTATACAATCAGTAATGTCATTTTCCTATCTGGTCATCGTCATAGACTATACCCAATCGGATCGTTTATGATAGTTCAACTTCATTTTCGGCGTACAACTAACTTGTATGATCGGTCACGTTGTTACACTATCTTGTCTTCATCATACACCGCACACGGTCTGATCTTGATCTTGACAATTAGGTATTGTATTCTTTGGAGATCACACCTATACGATCGGTCACGT
The DNA here is from genome assembly GCA_037355405.1 of Vitis amurensis. Taxonomy (NCBI): domain Eukaryota; kingdom Viridiplantae; phylum Streptophyta; class Magnoliopsida; order Vitales; family Vitaceae; genus Vitis; species Vitis amurensis. The sequence continues at coordinate 50,404 of JBAPGN010002478.1, read as the reverse complement.
GGTTCTCCTCTCTACTTTTCATGATAGATCGCATCCTATCCGATCAATCATGGCAGTTCAATTCCAATTTTAGTGTAGATTGCACCTATATGATCAGTCACATCATTTTCTTATCTAGTCTTCATCATAGACCATACTTTGTCATATCGATCATGACAATCCAGTTTCATTTTTAGCATAGAGAGGACCTGTACGATCGATCACGTCATTGTTCTATCTCATCTTTGTCATAAGCAACACACTGTCCGATCAGTCTTGAAATTTTAGTATTGTATTCTATGAAGATCACACCTTTACAATTGGTCACTTTGTTGCTCTGTCTAGTTTTCATGATTAATTGCATCTTGTCTAATCTGTCTTGACAGTTCAGTTCCAATTTAAGCATAAACTGCACCTATATGATCAGTAAAGTTGTTATCCTATTTGTTCTTCATCATAGACCATGCCCCATCCCTTTGGATCATCTATAAAAGTTCAATTTTGTGTTCAACAAAGATTGAACCTATACGATAGATCATGTCCTTGTCTTGTCTCGTCTTCATCATAGACTACACATTGTCCAATCAATCTTGACTGTTCAGTATCGTATTTTATAGAGATCACACCATTAAGATCTAACACATCATTGTCTTGTCAGGTTTTCGTGATTGACCGCATTTTTCTGATCGACTATGATAGTTTAGTTCCGATTTCGACATAGACCGCATTGATTTGATTGGTCACATCGTTGTCTTATCTGGTCTTCGTCATAAACTGTACCTTAACCAATCGGTCATTACAGTTTAGTTTTGTTTTTAGCATAGAGCGAACTTGTATGGTCGGTTATGTCATTATATTGTTTCATCTTCATCATACACTGCACACTATTTGATCGATCTTGATAGTTTGGTTTCATATTATGCGAAGATCACACATGTACGATCAGTCACGTTGTTGTCTTATATGCTTTTCATGATAGATTGCAACCTATCCAATCAATAATGATAGTTTAATTTGGATTTCAGCATAGACTGCACTAGTACGATCAGTAACGTCTTTTTCTTAAATGGTCTTTGTCATTGATTGTACCTTATCGAATCAGTCATGACAACTCAGTTTTGTTTTCGACGTAGAACGGATTTGTATGATCAGTCACATCGTTGTCGTTTCTCATTTTCATCATAGATGGCACTGATACAATCGGTCACGTAGTTGTCCTATATGCTTTTCGTGATAGACCATATCCTATTCTTTTGTTCATGATAGTTCAATTCCAATTTTGACGTAGACCGCACCAATATGATCAGTTACGTTGTTGTCTTATCTGGTCTTCGTCATAAACTGTACCCTATCAGATTGGTCATAAAAGTTTAATTTCAGTTTTAGTGTAAAGCGGACTTGTACGACCAGTCACGTTGTTATACTATCTCATCTTCATCATAGACTACACACTGTGCGATCAATATTGACAATTAGGTTTCATACTCTATAGAGGATCACTCCTATACGATCGATCACGTCATTGTCTTGTCTGCTTTTTATGATAGACCACATCCTATCCGATCGATCATGACACTTTAGTTCTGATTTTGATGTAGACCGCACCTGTTTGATCAGTCACGTCGTTTTCCTATCTTGTTTTCATCATAGATAGTATCGTGTCGGATCGGTCATGACAATTCAGTTTCGTTTGAGGCATAGAGCAGACCTATACAATCAGTCACATCGTTGCCCTACCTCATCTTCGTCATAGATGACATCGGTCCATCGGTATTGATAGTTCAGTATTGTATTCTATGGAGATCATATCTTTATGATCGGACACATCGTTGTCTTGTCTAGTTTTCATGATTAACCGCATCTTGTTTGATCAATTATGATAGTTCAGTTCTTATTTCAGTGTAGACTGCACCTATATGATCAAACATGTCATTATTCTGTCTGGTCTTTCTCATTGATTGTGCCCCGTTGGATCGATTATAAAAGTTCAGTTTTGTGTTCGCCGTAAAGCGGACCTATTTGATCAATCACGTCATTGTCATGTCTTGTGTTCTTCATAGACTGCACTCTTTCTGATTGGTCTTGACAATTTAGTATCCTATTTTGTAGAGATCACACCTTTAAGATTAGTCACATTGTTCTCGTCTAGTTTTCGTGATTTACCATAACTTTTCTGATCGGTCATGACAGTTCAGTTCTAATTTCGGGGTAGAATACACTAATACGATCACTCACGTCGTTGTCCTGTCTGGTCTTCGTCATAGACCGTACCTCGTTGGTTCGATCATAACAGTTCAGTTTTGTCTTAAGTGTAGAGCGATCTTGTATGATCGATCACGTCATTGTCTTGTCTCGTCTTTTTTATACACTACACACTATTTGACTAATCTTGAAAGTTCAATGAAGTACTTTTCAGAGATCACACCTGTATGATTGGTCACGTCGTTGTCTTATCTACTTTTCGTGATCGATCACATCTTATCCGATCGGTCATGACAGTTTAGTTCGAATTTCGGTGTAGATCACACCTGTATGATCAGTCACGTCGTTGTCTTGTCTGGTCTTCATCATAGACTATGCCATGTCGAATTGATTATGACAATTTAGCTTCATTTTCGGCGTAGAGTTGACCTGTACAATCGATCACGTTGTTGCCCTGTCATGTCTTCGTTATAAACAACACACTATTCGATCGATCTTGACAATTTAGTATTGTATTATGAGGAAATCACACATCTACAATCGATCAAGCCGTTATCCTATTTGCTTTTCGTGATATATCGCATCTTGTTTGGTTGGTCATGACAAATCAGTTTCGATTTCAATATAGATCGCACCTATACGATCAGTCATGTTTGTTGTCTTATCTGGTCTTGGTTATATACTGTACCCCATCAAATTGGTCATAACAGTTAAGTTTCACCTTCAACATAGAGTAAACTTATACAATCGGTCACATCATTGTCCTATCTGGTTTTCGTGGTTGATTGTATCTTGTCTGATCGGTTTTGACAGTTTAGTTTCGATTTTGGCATAAGTCGCACCTTTATGATTAGTCATATCGTTGTCCTGTCTAGTCTTCGTCATCGATCATACCCTATCAAATCGGCTATAAAAATTTAGTTTCATTTTTCAATGTAAGACAGACCTGTACAATCGGTCATGTCGTTGTATTGTCTTGTCTTCGTCATACACCACACGCTTTTCGATCGATCATGACAATTAGGGATCGTATTTTGTGGATATCACACTTGTACTATCAATCATGTCATTGTCCTGTATGCTTTTCATGATAGACCGCATCCTATCCTATTGGTCATGATAGTTCAGTTCTAATTTTGATGTAGGTCGCACTTGTACAATCAATGACGTCGTTGTCTTTTTTAGTCTTCATCATAGACCATACCCTGTTGGATTGGTCATAACAGTTTGGTTTCATTTTTGGCATAGAGCTGACTTGTACAATTAGTCACATTGTTGCCCAATCTCGTCTTCATTATAGACAACACACTATCCAATTGCTCTTGACAGTTCAATATCATATTATGTGGAGATCAAACTTGTATTATCTGTCAAGTCGTTGTCTTGTCTGTTTTTCATGATAGACCACATCTTGTTCGATTAATCATGACAAATCTGTTTTGATTATAATGTAGACCGCACTTGTATGATCAATCACATTGTTGTAGTGTCTGGTCTTTATCATAGTAGATTGTACCCCATCAGCTCAGTCATAATAATTTAGTTTCATTTTCAACGTAAAGTGAACCTATACGATTGGTAACATTGTTGTTCTATTTCGTCTTCATCATAGACCGCACACTACCTAATCATCTTAATAATTCAATATTGTGTTCTACAAAGATCACACCTTGATGATTAGTCACATCGTTGTCCTATTTGGTTTTCATTACTAATCGCATCTTGTTTGATCTGTCATGACACTTCAGTGTCAATTTCGGTGTAGACCCCACTTGTAAGATCAGTCACATTGTTATCCTATTTGGTCTTCATCATAGACCAAGCCCATCAGATTGTCATAATAGTTCAGTTTCATTTTTGGCATAGAGCGGACCTGTACGATCCGTCATGTTGTTGTCCTATCTCATCTTCATCATAGATTGCACACTGTCTGATTGATTTTGATAGTTTAGCATCATATTCTACTTAGATCACACCTTTATAATTGGTCACATTGTTGTCCTGTCTTGTTTTTGTGATAAACCGCACACTATCCGACCGATTATAATAGTTTAGTTCTGATTTCGACGTAAACTGCACCTGTACGATTAGTCATGTCGTTGTCATGTCAGGTCTTCATCATAGACCATACCCCATCAAAATGGTCATAATAGTTTAGTTTCATTTTTGGCGTAGAGTGGACTTGTACAATTGATCACGTCATTGTCCTGTCTCATCTTAGTAAGAGATTACACACTGTCCGTTCGATCTTGACAATTCAATATAGTATTCAGCAGAGATCACACCTTTACAATCAGTCACATCATTGTCTTGTCTAGTGTTCGTGATTAACCCTATCCTATATGACCAGTCAAGATAGTTCATTTTTCATTTTGGAGTAGACTGCACCTGTTCGATTAGTCACGTCATTTTCATGTCTGGTCTTCATCATAAACCATACCCCATCATATTAGTCATAACAGTTCAGTTTTGTTTCTAGTGTAGAGTGGACCTGTATGATGGGCGACGTCGTTGTCTTTCCTATCTTCATCATAAGTTGCACATTGTCCAACCAGTCTTAATAGTTAGGTATCATATTCTATGAAGATCACATCTATACAATCGGTCAAGTCATTGTTTTGTCTACTTTTCGTCATAAACTGTATCCTGTCTAATTGGTCATGACAGTTTAGTTCCTATTTTGGCATAGACCACACCTGTATGATCAGTCATGTCATAGTCCTACATCATTTTCATCATAGACCGCACAAGTACGATTAGTCATGTCATTGTCTTGTCTTGTTTTCGTGATAGACCACGTTATGTCCAATTGGTCATGACAGTTTAGTTTCGATGTCGGCATAGACCGCACCGGTATGATCAGTCGCAACGTTATCTTGTTTGGTCATTGTCACAGATCATGCCCTATTAGATCAATCATGACAATTCAATTTCATTTTCGAAGTAGAGCAGAACTACATGATCAGTGACGTAAGTTTCATGTCTAGTCTTCGTCATAGACCTCACTTTGTTTGATCGGTCTTAAGAGTTCAATATCGTCTTCTACAAAGATCACACCTGTATGATCTATCACATCATTGTTGTTAGGATAGAGCCCTTAAAAGCATGACATGATGTAATAAATTTAGAATTCATTATTTATTTAATAATGTTTTAGTTTCACTTTTATCTATCATTATTCCATGTATTATACTTTATGAGCATTCTTGTCAACATCTTTTGCATTGTACGTGACTTAGGTGCATTAGGAATTGCAAAAAAGATCTAAGTCATGGGTTCCTTGCAAATAGATGACTTGTTCACAGTCGATTTATAGACCTAGGCAACCCATTAGAGGTTGTAGTGCACCACCTCCTAATTGAAAGAATGACTGGTCTTAGCTATTAGGTTTGGTTTCCCATGGTGAGTGCACTAGTGTGTATGGTTGCACGTTGGACAAGACCTATCGTAAGTTCTAATTTAAGGTTATCAAGTAGTCAGGACTCCAACTAGCTGCTTCATTGTATTATCTCTCACCCTTAAGATAATATTGAGTTTGTGCTGAAGTGAGTAGTGGCTTTGACCTACAGGTGAAATCGTAAGCTGATCATATATTTCCTATGGATTAGGTCATTGTTTATGGAAGTCGGTAGCAATAGGTATTCTCAATAAAGACATCATGATATCTCTTAGGATTGAGATAGTGTGTCTCCTTGGGTGATCCTAAGGAGGTGTGTTCATGGAAACTATGGCCATAGTAGTTCCTTAAGTAGAACTTAACATAGGCTCTTTGAGAGCTAAGATATATCAATTGAACACATAATAGGAGAATCTATAACTCAAGGATGGTAGAGGTAGTCTTGAAAGGCTAATAGCTTTCCCCTTGTTAGACTAAAGATATTAGTTCATAGGGAGATTGAACATAATGGATAGCGAGTCACGGACCCAAGCACGTAATGTCTTATTGTTATTTACATAGGATATTAGAGTTTAGTTGATTCTATGTAGTTGGATGTTGAATCAACTTTAGAATTGGATTCTGAGAGAGCTAGTATTCCTATGGGTCCTAGTGGTCCCTGCTTTGAGCTCATATACCTTGTTGGCATTGGTTATGAGGGTTGGATTGGCTCTACGTTCACTTTTATGCATAAGGGTGTTTTGGTAATTATGCAAGGTTGCATAGGGTAAGTGAACAAGGTCTTTAAATTGGGCGAATTGATTTATTAGTAGGCTTGTTGGGTTAATTAATCAATTAAGACCCGTTTTAAGCTAGATTAAGTGACCCAAGCCCTTAGTGGCTCAAGTCACTTAAGCCCAACAGAAAACCCTACAAATATTCCCTTAAGGGTTAGGGTTCAGATAATTTTTTCCTAAAGAGTTGTCTTCCATCTCCATAAAGAAAGAATTCATAGCCTCCAACCTTTCTTCCATCCCTACCGGAAGTGTGTCAAGGTCAAGGTTCAAGTCATCGGGCGGAAGACTTCAGGTTTACGAGATTTCTGCCATTTTGTTCTTCATCTTCTCCACATGGATTTGATTTGGGAACATCCAAATTAGAGGTATGGTTTTCATTAGCCCTTTCTGAAGCCCTTTAAAGTTTAAAAATTCTATTTTTTTGTTGTGCATAGGATTTAGAAAAGCCTAGGATAGTTATGTTTGTTCCTAACCTGATTCGGGCTTGGGAAACGGAGAGATCCGGGTTTTTCCCATCAACTAGTATCAAAGCCATATAGTAATCATGCTAAAACCATTCTAGGGTGTGCTAACTTGGTTTTGTAGGATTTTTGTTTATCCCATGGTCCTAGGGATAATTAATGTGCATTATTTATTATGATCTTGTTATAATACGATAGTTATTATTGTGATTGCTTTTTATTGGGGATCTAATAATTACTTAATTGTTGCTTACTTTTCCTAGATGGATTGTAAGCCTCATAAGAGGCATAGGATTTTTGTTCTTTTTTAAAAATCCTATTTTGGTCTATTTTTCGTGATAGATCGCATCATATCCTATCGGTCATGATAGTTAAGTTTTGATTTCGGCGTAGACTGCACCTATACAATCAATCCCTTCATTGTCTTATCTGGTCTTCGTCATATACCGTACCATGTCGAATCAATCATGATAGTTCAATTTCGTTTTTGGCGTACAACAGACCTATACAACCAATCACATCGTTATCCTATCTCGTTTTCACCATAGATCACACACTATATGATCAGTCTTGAAATTCAATATCGTATTTTGTAGAGATCACATCTTTATGATTGGTCACATTGTTGTTTTGTCTGGTTTTCATGATTGATAGCATCCTGTTTGATTGGCTATGACAGTTTAATTCCAATTTTGGCATAGACCACACCTATATGATCAGTTATGTCATTGTCATGTCTGGTTTTCATCATAGATCATACCTTATCAAATCAATCATGACAATTTAATTTCATTTTCAATGTAGAGCGGACCTCTATGATTGGTCACGTCATTGTCCAGTCTCATCTTCGTCATAGACCGCACATTATTTGATCAGTCTTAACAGTTCAATATTGTATTCTACGAAAATCACACTTGTACAATCAATCATGTTTTTCTCCAGTCTGGTTTTCGTGATAGACAACATTATGTCCAATCAAATAGGATAGTTTAGTTTTGATTTCTAGTGTAGAGCAAACCTATATGATCGATAACATCATTGTCCTATGTTGTCTTCGTTGTAGATCGCATAATATCTGATCAGTCTTGACAAGTTAGTATCGTATTTTACGAAGATCACACTTGTACAATTAATCACATCGTTGTCCTATCTCTTTTTTCTAGTAAACCGCAACTTGTCTTATCAGCCATGGCAGTTAAGTTCTAATTTAGGAGTAAATCACACCTGTATGATTAGTCTCATCATTGTCTTGTCTGGTCTCCACCATAGATCATATCATGTTGGATTAGTCATGATAGTTCAGTTTCATTTTTGGCGTAGAGCGGACCTACAAGATCAGTCACGTCGTTGTCCTGTCTCATCTTCATCATATACCACACACTATCCAATCTATCTTGATAGGTCAGTATCCCATTTTGTAGAGATTGCACTATTATGATCAGTCATATTGTTGTCCTATCTGGTTTTTGTGATTGACTGCATCCTTTCTATTTTCATGATTGACCGCATCCTGCCTAATCGATCTTGATAGTTTAGTTTTGATTTCGATGTAGACTACACTTGTACGAACAGTCACATCGTTGTCCTATGTGGTCTTTGTCATATAGTATACCCCATTGAATCAATTATAATAGTTCAAATTCATTTGCGTTATCCTATACGATCATATATCGTACTCTGTCATAGACCATAGAGTGGACCTTTACTATTAGTCATGTCATTGTCATGTCTCATCTTCATAATAGACCGCACATTGTATGAACGGTCTTGACTGTTAGGTATCGTATTCTGCATAGATCATACTTGTATAATCAGTCACATCACTGTCCTATCTACTTTTCCTGATATGCTGCATCTTATCCAATCGGTCATGACAGTTCAATTTCCTTTTCGAAGTAGAGCAAACCTGTACGATAGGTCATATCATTGTCCTGTTTCGTCTTCATCATAAACCGTGCACTATCTAATTGATCATGACAGTGAGGTATCGTATTTTGTGGAGATCACACCTGTATGATCAATCACATCATTATCCTATTTTTTTCTTGATAAACTATAATATATTCGATCGGTCATGACAGTTCAATTCCGATTTCGACGTAGATCACACCTTTACAATGAGTCAAGTAGTTGTCGTGTCAGGTCTTCGTCATAAAGCGTACACTATCAGATTGTTCAGGATAGCTCAATTTCGTTTTCAGAGTAGAGCGAACCTATACAATCGATCACATCATTGTCCTGTCTCATATTAGTCATAGACTACATAGTGTCTGATCAGTCTTGATAGTTCATCATTGTATTCTATGGAGATCACACCTGTACAATCGGTCACATCGATGTCTTATCTACTTTTTATGATAGACCTCATCATGTTCAATCGGTTAAGAAATTTAGTTTCGATTTCAGTGTAGACCGTACTTGTATAATCAATCAAATCATTTTCTTGTTTAGACTTTGTCATAGATCATACCTTGCTGGATCAGTCATGAAAGTTCAATTTCGTTTTTGATGCAGAGTGGACCTATATGATCAATTACATCATTGTCCTATCTCGTCTTCGTCATAGACTGCATACTTTTCGATCAGCCTTGATAGTTCATTATCTTATTCTACGGAGATCATACTTGTATGATCAGTCACGTCATTTTCCTGTCTTCTTTTCATGATAGACCACATCTTGTCCGATCGGTTATAATAGTTTAGTTTCAATTTCGACGTAGACCACACTTGTATGATCAGTTACGTGGTTATCCAATCTCATTTTCAGCATAGACTGTACTCTATTGGATCAGTCATGACAGTTCAATTTCAATTTTAGTGAAGAGCTGACTTGTATGATCAATCACGTCCTTCTCATATCTCGTCTTTGTCATAGATCACACATTGTTTTATCAGTCTTCACAATTCAATATTGTATTTTGTACAAATCACACCATTATGAGCAATCATATCGTTGTCCTGACTAGTTTACATGATTGATTGCATCCTATCCGATCGGTCATGATAGTTCATCTTCGATTTTATTGTAGACCGCATCTGTACGATTAGTCACATCATTGTCCTGTCTGGTGTTCATCATAGACTGTACGTTGTGGGATTGGTCATGACAGTCCAGTTTCGTTTTCGGCATTGACTGGACCTGAACAATCAGTCACGTCGTTGTCCTATCTCACCTTCTTCATTGACCACACACTATTCGATAGGCCTTGACAATTCAATATTGTATTTTACGGAGATCATGCTTGTACGATAGGTCACGTTGTTGTTCTATCTGCTTTTTGTGGTTAACCGTATTTTATTTTATCGGTTATGACAGTTCAATTCTAATTTTACAATAGACCGCACTTGTGCGATTAGCCATGTCATTGTCTTGTCCGGTCTTCATCATAGACTATACCCTGTCAGATCGACATGACAGTTCAATTTTGTTCACAACATAGAGCGGACTTGATCGATCGATCACATCGTTGTCCTGTCTCCTCTTTGTCATAGATTGCACACTATCTAATAGGTTTTGACAGTTTAGTATTGTATTCTACAAAGATCACACTTGTACAATCAGTCACATTATTGTCCTGTCTGTTTTTCATGATAAACCAAATTCTATTCGATCAATCTTGATAGTTAGGTATTGTATTTTACGAACATCATACTTGTATGATTGGTCATGTTATTGTCATGTTTGCTTTTCATGCTAAGCCATATCCTATTCGATTAGCCATGACAATTCAATTCTGATTTCGGCGTAGACTACACCTCTCTAATCTATTATATTGTTGTCCTGTTTAGTCTTCGTCATTGATCATACCCTATAGGATCGGTCATGATAATTCAGTTTTCTTTTCTATGTAGAGTGGACCTGTATGATTGGTCATGTCATTGTCCTATCACATCTTTGTCAAAGACTGTCCACTATCTGATCAGCCTTGATAGTTCTATATCATATTCTGCGAAAATCACACCTATACGATCGGTCACATAGTTTTTGTGTTTACTTTTTATGATAGACTGTATCCTGTCCGATCGATTATGACAGTTCAATTTGATTTCAGCATAAACATGCACAATCATTCACGTCATTGTCATGCCTAGTCTTCATCATAGACTGTACCATGTTGGATCATTCATAACAGTTTAGTTTCATTTTCAATGTAGTGTGGACTTGAATGATCAATCACATTGTTGTCCTATCTCATCTTCATCATAGACCACACATTATCTGATTTGTCTTAACAGTTAAGTATCATATTATGTAGGGATCACACTTGTACGATCGGTCACATCACTGTCCTGTCTGTTTTTTGTGATAAGCCGCATCCTGTTCAATCGGACATGACAATTGAGTTCTAATTTTGGTGTAGACCGCATTTGTATGATCAGTCACGTCGTTGTCCTATATGCTCTTGGTCATAGATCATACCCTATCAAATTAGTCATGACAGTTCAGTTTTATTTTCGTTGTAAAGCGGATCTAAATGATTGGTCATGATAGTTCAATTCCGATTTCAACATAGACAACACCTGTATGGTCAATCACATCATTGTCTAGTCTAGACTTCATCATAGACCATACCTTATCAGATTGGTCATGATAATTCAATTACTTTTTTTGGGATAAAGCAAACATGTATGATTGGTCACGTCGTTGTCTTATCTCGTCTTCATCATAAACCATACACTATCCAATCGATCTTGACAGTTAGGTATCATATTCTTCAAAGATCAAACCTGTATGATCGATCATGTCGTTGTCCTATCTACTTTTCATGATAAACCACATCATGCCTAATTGGTCATTACAGATCAGTTCCAATTTCAGTTTAAACCACATATGTACGATCAGTCACGTCGTTGTCTTGTTTGGTCTTCGTAATAAACAATACCTTGTTAGATTGGTCAAGACAGTTCAATTTCATTTTCAGCATAGAGTGGACCTGCACAATCGGTCATGTCGTTGTCCTCTCTCATCTTTGTCATAGACTGCACACTGTCTGATCGGTCTTAATAATTTAATATCGTATTATGTGGAGATTACACTTCCACGATCGTTGGCATTATTGTTCTATCTGGTTTTCATGATAGACCGCATCCTCTCTAATCTATCATGATAGCTTGGTTCCGATTTTGGCATAGACCGCACTTGTATGATCAATCACATTGTTGTCCTATCTGATCTTTGTCATAAACCATACTCCATCAAATCAGTCACATTAAGTTCAATTTCATTTTCAACATAGAGCGGACACGTATTCAATCACATCGTTGTCTAGTCTCGTCTCATCATAGACTGCACACTGTTTGATCGGTCTCGACCATTCAATATCATATTATACGAAAATCACACTTGTACAATCCATCACGTCATTGTTCTATCTGCTTTTTGTGATGGACCGCATCATGTTTGATCGATGATGACAGTTTAGTTTTGATTTTGGTGTGGACCTCGCTTGTATGATTCGTCACATCATTGTCCAGTTTGACTTCATCATAGACCTTACCCTGTTAGATCAGTCATGATAGTTTAGTTTCATTTTCAGTGTAGAGCGAACTTATACGATTGGTCAAGTCATTGTCCAGTCTCATCTTCATGATAGACCGCACACTATCCGATCAGTCTTGACAATTCAATATCAGACTTTACGGAGATTACACCTTTACAATCGGTCACATTATTGTCTCGTCTGGTTTTTGTGATAGACCGCATCCTATCCAATTGATCATAACAGTTCAGTTCCAATTTCGATGTAGACCGCACTTGTAAGATCACTCACATTGTTGTCTTGCCTGAACTTTGTCATAAACCATACCCTATCGGATCGGTCATGATGATTCAATTTCATTTTCGGCGTAGAGTGAACCTGTACGATCGATCACATTGTTATCCTATCTCGTCTTCATCATATACCGCACACTATTTGATTCCTCTTCACAATTCAGTATTGTATTCTACGAAGATCACACATGTACAATCGGTCACGTCAATGTCCTATCTACTTTTCGTGATAAACTGCATTCTTTCCGATTGGTCATGACAAAACAGTTTCAATTTCGGAGTATACTACACTTGTACGATCAATCACGTCATTGTCCTCTCTAGCTTCGTCATAGACGGTACCCTATAGAATAGGTCATGACAATTCAGTTTCATTTTTCAGCGTAGAGCAAACTTGTACGATTGGTCACGTCGTTGTCCTGTCTCACCTTTGTCATAGACCGCACACTGTCTAATCAGTTTGATAATTCAGTATCGTATTCTATGGAGATTACACCTTTACGATTGATCACATCGTTGTCTTGTCTGGTTTTCGTGATTGACTTAATCCTGTCTGATTGGTCATTATAGTTTAGTTTTGATATTGGCGTAGACCGCACCTATAGGATCAGTCACGTTGTTATCCTATGTGGTCTTTGTCATAGACCATATCTTGTCGAATAGATCATAACAATTTAGTTTCGTTTTCAACATAGAGTATACTTGAACTATCAGTCATGTCGTTGTCCTATCTTGTCTTTGTCATAGACCACACACACTATCCTTTCGGTCTTAGCATTTCAATATCGTATTCTGTAGAGATCACATCTTTATGATTGGTCATATCGTCATCTTGTCTAGTTTTCATGATTGACTGTAGCCTGTCTGATTAGTCATGATGGTTTATTTCTGATTTTGGCGTTGATTACACCTATACAATCAGTCACATTATTGTCTTGTCTAGTCTTTCACATAGATTGCACCCCATCGAATCAGTCACAATAGTTCAATTTCATTTTCGGCGTAAAGTGAACATGTACCATTGAAGGAAAAAAAAAAACCCAAATCTCTCCTTTTCTTAAACCCGAATCAGGTTAGGAACATGCATAAGTATCCTAAGGCTTTTCGAAATCCTATACATAGCGAAAAAATGGCATTTTTAAAATTTAAAGGGATTCAAAAAGTGCTAATGAAAACCATACCTCACATTTGAATGTTCTCATATCAAATCCACGTGGTGAAGATAAAGAACGAAATCGCATAAGTGTCGTAAACTTGAAGTCTTTTGCCCGATGACTCGAACCTTGATCTTGGCACACTTCCGATGGGGAGAAAAAAGGGTGGAGGCTATTGCTCTCTATCTCTCTGGATGGTGGAAAACAAAAGCTATGGAAACCCTAACCCTTATGGGGTACTTATAGGGTTCCTAAGTGGCTTAAGTGACTTGAGCCCACATAGACTTAGGTCTCTTAATCTAGCCCAAAATGGATTCTAATTGATTAATTAACCCAATAGGGTCTACTAATTAATCAATTAGCCCAATCTAAAGACCTCGTTCACTTACCCCTATACAACCTTGCATAATTACCAAAATGCCCTTATGCATAAAAGTGAACCTAAAGTCAATTCGACTCTCATAACCCATGCGAACAAGGTATATGAGCTCAGAATAGGAACCACTGGGACCCATAGAACTATTGGCTCCCTCATAATCCAATTCTAAAGTTGATTCAACATCCCACTATAAAGAATCAACTAAACTCTAGTATCCTATGTAAATAACAAACGAGACACCAAGTGCTCGGGTTTGTGACCTACTATCCATTGTATTCAGTCTTCCCATGAATTGGTGTCCGTAGTCTACTAAGGTGAAAGCTATCAATCTTTCAAGACTACCTCTACCATCCTTGAGTTACAAATCCTCCTATTGTGTGTTCAATTAACATATCTTAGCTCTCAAAAGAGCCTATGTTAAATTCCACTTAAGGAACTACTATGGCCATAGTTTCCATGAACACGCCTCCTTAAGATCACCCAAGAGGACATAATATTTCAATCCCAAGAGATATCATGGTGCCTCTATTGAGAATACCTATTGCTACCGGTTTCCATCAACAATGACCTAATTTATAGAGAATATATGATCAACTTACGATCTCACCCATAGGTCAAAGTCATTGTTAACTTTAGCACAAGCTCAATATTCTCTAAAGGTTGAAAGACAACACAATGAAGCAACTTGGTGAGGTCATGACTACTTGATAGCCTTAAGTCATGACTCATCGTAGGTCTTGTCCAATGTGTAACCATACACAATAGTGCACTCACCATGGGAAACCCATCCTAATAAGCAAGACCAACCATCCTTCCAATTAGAAGGTGGTGTGCTACAACCTCTAATGGGTTGCCTAGACCCATGAACCAGTTGTGAACAAGTCATCTATTTGCAAGGAACCCATGACTTAGATCTTCTATGCAACTCCTGATGCACCTATGTCACATATAATGCAAAAGATGTAGCCAACAATGCTCATAAAGTATAATACATGGAATGAGGATAGATAAAAGTGATACTGGAACATCATTAAATAAATAATGAATTCCAATTTTATTACATCATGTCATATTTTTAAGGGCTCTATCCTAACACCACAGACTATTCGATCGGCCTTAACAATTAGGTCGCATATTCTACGAAGATCACATATGTACAATCAGTCACATCATTATCTTATCTGCTTTTTGTGATAGACTGCATCATGTTCGATTAGTCATGATAGTTTAGTTCTGATTTTGGTGTAGGTGTGCATGATCAGTCATGTCGTTCTCATTTTTAGTTTTCTTCATAGATCATACCTTGTCGGATCAATCATAACAATTCAATTTCTTTTTCAACGTAGAGTGAACCTGAACAAACGGTCACATCGTTGTCCTGTCTCGTCCTCATCATAAACCATACCTGTCTAATTTGTCTTGACAATTAAGCATCATACTATATGGAGATCATACCTATAAGATAGGTCACGTCATTGTCTTGTCTACTTTTCATGATAGACCACATCCTGCTCGATTGGTCATGACAATTCAGTTCCAATTTTGGCATAGACTATGCCTATACGATGAGTCATATCATTGTTCTATTTGGTCTTCGTCATAGACCGTACCCCTTCAAATTGGTTACAAAAAAATCGATTTCGTTTTTGGTGTAGAGTGGACATGTACGATCGATCAAGTCATTGTCTTGTGTCATCTTCGTCATAGACTCCATTCTTTCCAATCGATCTTGATAGTTCAGTATCGTATTTTTTGGAGATCATAATTGTATGATCAGTTACATCATTATCCTGTCTATTTTTCGTCATAGACTGCATTTTGTCTGATTGGTCATAACAATTTAGTTCCAATTTCGATGTAGATTGCACCTATACGATCAGTCACGTCGTTGTCTGGTCATAAATCGTACCCTATTGGATCAATTATGACATTTTAGTTATATTTTTTTACGTAGAGTGGACTTGAACGATCAGTCATGTTATTGTCCGATCTCATCTAGGTATAAGATCGCACACAGTCTGATCGATCTTAACACTTCAGTATCGTATTTTGTAGACATCACACCTTTATGAACGGTCATATCATTGCCCTATCTAGTTTTCATGATAGACTGCATCCTGTCTAATTGGTCATGATAGATCAATTTTGATTTTGGAATAGATTGCACCTCTACAATTAGTCTCGTCGTTATTATGTTTGGTCTTTATCATAGACTGTACCCCGTCGAATTTATCATGATAGTTCAATTTCATTTTCAATGCAAGGTGGACCTATGCGATCAGTCACGTCATTGTCCTGTCTTATCTTCGTCATAAACCGCACACTACCTGATTGATCTTGATAGTTAGGTGTCGTATTCTACGAAGATCACACTTGTACAATCGGTCACATCGTTTTCCTGTTTGCTTTTCGTGATAAAACATATCCTATCCTATCGATTATAACAATCCAATTCTGATTTCGGCGTAGACTACACCTATCCAACCAATCACGTCATTGTCCTGTTTGGTCTTCGTCATAAACCATACCCTGTCGGATAGGTCATGAGAGTTCAATTTCATTTTCGGTGTAAAGCAGACCTGAATGATCGGTCACATTGTTGTCCTGCCTTGTCTTCATCATAGACTACACACTATCCTATTAGTCTTGATAGTTTAGTATTGTACTTTGCAGAGATCACACCTATATGAATTATCACATCGTTGTCCTGTTTACTTTAAGTGCTAGACTTCATTCTATTCAATCGCTCAAGATAGTTCAGTTCCAATTTTGATGTAAATCGTACTTATACGATCAGTCATGTCATTGGCTTATCTGGTCTTCGTCATAGAGTGTACCCAATCAGATCAGTTATAAGAGCTCAATTTCATTTTCAGTGTAAAGTAGACTTGTATGATCAGTCATGTTGTTTTCTTGTCTCGTATTCATCATAGACCACACACTGTTCTATTGGTCTTAATCGTTAGGTCGCGCATTTTATAGAGATCACACCTATACGATCGGTCACATCGCTGTCTTGTCTGCTTTTTATGTAGACTACATCCTGTCCAATCAATCATGATAGTTCAGCTCTGATTTCGATGTAGACACGCACGATAAGTCATGTCATTGTCATGTCCAGTCTTCATCATACACCATACCTTGTTGGATCAGTCTGCCAATTCAGTTTCATTTTTAACATCGAGCGGACCTGAACAATTGGTCATGTCGTTGTCCTATCTTGTCATCATCATAGAATGCACACTATCTTATAGGTCTTGACAATTTAGTATCGTATTTTACGAAGATCACACCTATACGATTGGTCACATCGTTGTCCTATCCACTTTACATGGTAGACCGCATTCTGTTTGATCGGTCATGATAGTTCAGTTTTGATTTCAATGTAGACCACACCTATACGATTAGCCACTTCATTGTCCTATCTGGTCTTCATCATAAATGGTATTCGATTGAATCAGTCATGATAGTTCAGTTTTGTTTTCAGCATAGAGCAAACCTGTACGATCGATCCTATCATTGTCCTGTCTCGTCTTGGTCATAAACCCCACAGTGTCTGATCGGTCTTAACAGTTTCCTATCATATTCTATAGAGGTCACACCTTTATGATAGTTCAGATCGTTGTCTTGTTTGGTTTTCGTGATTGATCGCATCATATCTTATTGACCATAACGTTTCATCTCCAATTTCAACAAAGACTCCACTTGTATGATCAATCACGGTCGATCATTTTTGGTGTAAAGTGGACTTACACGATCGATCACAATGTTGTCTTGTCTCATTTTCATCATAGACCGCACACTGTCTGATCAGTCTTGACAATTAGGTATCGTATTCTATGAAGATCATACCTATACTATCGGTCACGTCGTTGTCCTATCTACTTTTCATGATAAACCGCATCTTGTCTGATTGATCATGATTGTTCAATTCTGATTTTAGCATAGACGTACACAATCAGTCATATCGTTGTCGTATATGGTCTTCATCATATATTATACCCTATCAGATTAGTCATGACAGTTTTGTTTTGTTTTTCACGTAGAGTGGACCCAAATGATCAATCACGTCATTGTCCTGTCTCATCTTCATCATGGACCACACACTATCCGATAGCTCTTGACAACTTAGTATCATATTCTTCAAAGATCACACTTATACAATTGATTACGTCATTATCTTGTTTGCTTTACTTGGTAGACCGCATTTTGTTCAATCAGTCATGATAGTTTAGTTTTGATTTTGGCATAGAACACATTTGTACGATCAGTCATATCGTTGTCTTATCTTGTCTTCATCATAAACTGTACCCAATCAAATCGGTTATGACAATTCTATTTTTTTTTTCGGCGTATAGAGGACTTGTATGATCGATCACATCATTGTATTATCTCATCTTCATCATAGACTACACATTGTCTGATCGGTCTTGATAGTTCAATATCATATTCTACGGAGATCACACTTTTATGATCGTTCACATCGTTGTCTTAGATGGTTTTGTGATTGACCACATCTTGTCTAATTGACTATGATAGTTAAATTCTAATTTTGTTGTAGACCGCACCTGTACAATCAGGCACGTCGTTGTCCTATCTGGTCTTCGCCATGGGTTGTAGCGCATCAAATCAATCATAACATGTCAATTTTGTTTTTAGCATACAAAGGACCAATATAGTCGGTCACATCGTTGTCCGGTCTCTTCTTTTTAAGAGACTGCACACTATTTGATTGATCTTAATAGTTCAATATTGTATTCTACGAAAATCACACTTGTACGATCGGTCACGTCATTTTCTTGTCTGCTCTTCATGATAGACTACATCTTGTCTAATCATTCATGATAGTTCAATTCCAATTTTAGCATAGACCACATCTATATGATTAGTCATGTCATTGTCCTGTATGGTCTTTGTTACAAATCGTAGCTTGCCAGATCAATCATGACAGTTCAATTTCGTTTTTAGCATAAAGCAAACTTGAACGATCGGTCATGTCATTATCATGTCTCATCTTTGTCATAGACCACACACTATCCAATAACTCTTGATAGTTCAATATTGTATTCTACGAAGATTACACTTATGCGATTAGTCACGTCATTGTCCTGCCTACTTTTCATGATAGATTGAATCCTGTTCAATAGGCCATGACAGTTTAGTTCCGATTTCAACGTAGATCGTACCTATACAATCATTGACGTCATTGTCCTATCTAGTTTTCATCATAGACAATACCATGTTGGATTGGTCATGATAGTTTAGTTACCTTTCTCAGCGTAAAGTGGACTTGAACGATCGGTCACATCGTTATCTTGTCTTGTCTTCATGATAGACCACACATTGTATGATCAATCATGACAGTTCAGTATTATATTCTATGGAGATCACACATGTGCAATAGGTCATGTCATTATCCTACTCATCTTAGTTATAGACCGCACACTATACAATCAGCCTTAATAGTTTAGTATTGTATTTTGTAGAGATCACACTTGTATGATCAATCGTATAGTTGTTCTACCTAGTTTTCATGATAAATCGCATTTTGTCCTATTAGTCGTGACAACTCAGCTTCGATTTTGGAGTAAATCACACCTATACAATTAGTCATGTTGTAGTCCTATCTCTTTTTCATCATACACCACACTTATACCACCAGTCACGTTGTTGTCCTGTTTGGTCTTCATCATAAACCGTATCCTGTCGAATAGGTCATGATAGTCCAGTTTTGTTTTTGGGGTAGAGTGGACCTGTATGACTAATCACGTCATTGTCTTGTCTCGTCTTCGTCATAAACCACACACTATCTGATCAGTCTTGATAGTTTAGTATCGTATGCTACGAAAATCACACCTTTATGATCGGTCACTTCGTTCTCATGTCTAGTCTTCGTGATTGGTCGTATCCTATCTGATCGGCCTTGACAACTCAGTTCTGATTTCAATATAGACTACACCTATACGATCAATCACACCATTCTCTTGTTTGGTTTTTGCCATAGGTTATACCCATTGGATTGGCCATAATAGTTCAATTTTATTTTCAACGTAAAGCAGACCTATACGATCGATCACATCATTTTACTATCTCGTCTTTGTCGGAGACCACACATTATATTATATGTCTTGATAGATATGTATCAAATTCTACAAAGATCACACCTATACAAGCGGTCACGTCATTGTCCTATCTCATCTTCATCATAGACCGCACATAATCCGATCTTTCTTGACACTTCAGTATTGTATTCTACGGAGATCACACTTGTACAATCAATCATGTAGTTGTCTTGTTTGGTTTTCGTGATAGACCGCATCTTAATGGATCGATAATGATAGTCTAGTTTCGATTTTGACGTAGACCGCACCTATATAATCAATAGCGTCATTGCTTTGTCTGGTCTTCGTCATAAACCATATGTAGAGCGGACTTGTATGATTGGTCACGTCATTGTCCTATTTCATCTTAGCCATAGACTGCATACTGTTTGATCGATCTTCACAATTCAATATCGTATTCTATGTAAATTACACCTTTACGATCGATCACATTGTTGTCTTATCTAGTTTTCGTGATTGACTGCATCTTGTCTAATTGGTCATGATAGTTTAGTTCCAATTTTGGCGTAGACCGCACTTGTACAATCGGTCACCTCATTGTCCTGTCTAGTCTTCATCATAAACCATACTCTATCGGATCAATCATTACAATTCTATTTCGTTTTCAACATTGAGCGAACTTGTACGATCGGTCATGTCATTGCCCTATCTCATCTTAGTCATAGACCACACATCGTTTAATCAATATTGACAGCACAGTATCGTATTCTATAGAGGTCACACCTTTGTGATTGTTCACATCATTGTCTTGTCTCGTTTTTATGATTGGTCGCATTCTGTTTGATCAGCCTCGATAGTTTAGTTCTGATTTCAACATAAACCACACCTATATGATTAGTCACATCGTTCTCTTGTCTGGTCATTGCAATAGACCGTACCCCATCGGATAGACCATAACGGTTCAATTTCCTTTTCAATGTGAAATGGACTTGTACGATCAGTCACATCGTTTTCCTGTCTCGCCTTTATCGTAGACCACACACTATCCAATTTGTCTTAATAGTAAGGTATCAAATTCTACAAAGATCACACCTGTACTATCGGTCACGTCATTGTCCTATCTAGTCTTCATCATAAATCGAACACTACCCAATCTTTCTTGATCGTTAAATATCGTATTCTGTGGAGATCACACTTGTACAATCAGTTGTGTAGTTTTTATGTTTGGTTTTCATGATATACCACATCCTATTGGATCAGTAATGATAGCTTAATTCTGATTTCAACATAGACCGCACTTATACAATCAGTCACGTTGTAGTCCTGTCTAATATTTCATCATACATCACACTTGTACAATCAGTTACATCGTTGCTTACTCTTCATCATAAACCATACCCTCTCAAATCGATAATGACAGTTCTATTTCATTTTCAACATAAAGCACATCGTTATCTTATCTCGTCATAGTCATAGATCGCACACTGTCCAATCAGTCTTCAAAGTTCAGTATCGTATTCTACGGAGATTACACCTTTATGATCAGTCACATCATTGTCTTGTGTGGTTTTCATGATTAATCGCATCTTATCTGATATGTTATGATAATTTAGTTCCGATTTTGGCATAGACTGTACCTATATGATCAGTCACGCCATTGTCTTATCTGATTTTCATCATAGAATGTCCCTCGTCGGATCAGTCACAACAGTTTAATTTCATTTTCAATGTCGAGCGGCCTTATGTGGTCAGTCAAGTCGTTGTCTTGTCCTGTCTTAGTCATAAACCGCATATTACCCGATCGATCTTGACAATTAGATATTGTATTCTATAGAGATCACACCTATACGATCGGTCATGTCGTTGTCTTGTCTATTTTTTGTGATAGACCACATCCTATCCGATCAATCATGAAACTTCAATTCCGATTTTGACGTAGATCTTACCTGAACGATCAGTGATGTCACTGTCCTATTTGGTCTTTGTCATAGATCATACCCTATCGGATCAATCATAACTATTCAATTTTTTTTTTGACATAGAGCGAACCTATATGATCAACCATGTCGGGTTCCGTATGGTCTTCATCATAGATCACACATTGTCCGATCAATCTTTACAATTAGGTATCGTACTCTATAGATATCACACCTATATGATCTCTCACATTATTATCCAGTATGTTTTACCTAGTAGACTACATTTTGTTTGATCGTTCATGACCACACCTATGAGATCAGTCATGTCGTAGTCCTATCTCGTTTTCATCATATATCACACCTACACATTCAAACATGTCGTTATCCTATTTGGTTTTCATGACCAATTGCATTTTGTCTTATTGGTGGTGATAGTTCAATTTCGATTTCAGCATAAACTACACTTATACGATCAATCTTGTCATGTATTGTCTGAACTTCATCAGAGACCTTACCCTATCAAATCAGTCATGACAGGTTAATTTCATTTTTGAAGTAGAGCGGAGCCATATGATCAGTCACATTATTGTCCTGTCTCATCTTCGTCCTATATTAGACACTATTCATTTGGTATTGACCATTCAATATCGCATTCGAAAATATCACACTTGTACAATTGTTCACATCGTCGTCCTATCTGGTTTTCTTGATAAACCTCATTTTATCCCATCGATCATAACAGTTTAGTTCTGATTTCAACGTAGGCCACACTTGTACGATCTATCATGTCATTGTTTTATCTCGTCTTCATCATAGATCAAACACTATCCGATCAATCTTGATAGTTCAGTATTGTATTCTATGAGATCACACCTATACAATCAATCACGTCGTTGTCCTGTCTACTTTTCATGATAAACCGCATTTTGTACAATCAATCACATAGTTGTCTTATCTGGTCTTCGTCATAGACTATACCCTGTTGTATCGATCATGACAATTTAGTTTTGTTTTCGATGTAGAGAGGACCTGTACGATAGGTCACATCATTGTCCTATCTCATCTTGATCGTAAACTGCATAATATTCAATCGATCTTGATAGTTCAGTATCGTATTCTACGAAGGTCACATCTATATAATCCATCATGTTGTTTTTCTATCTAGTTTCTGTGATACACTGCATCTTGTCCGATCGGCCATGACAATTCAGTTCCAATTTCGGTGTAAACCGCACATGTGCCATCAGCTCGTCATAGTCCTGTCTTATTTTCGACATAGACCCACACCTATACAATTAGTAACGTCGTTGTCTTGTCTGGTTTTCGTGATAGACAGCATTCTATCTAATCAATTAATACAGTTCAATTTTGATTTCAGCATAGACTACACCTATACCATAAGTCATGTTGTTGTCCTGTCTGGACTTCATCATAGACCGTACCTTGTCAGATCGGATATGACAATTCAATTTCGTTTTTAAAGTAAAGGGAAGCTAAATGATTGATCACGTCATTTTCCTATCTCGTCTTCATCATAAACCACACACTATCTGATCGATCTTAACAGTTCAGTATTGTATTCTATGAAGATCACACTTGTATGATCGATCACGTTGTTCTCCTGTCTAGTTTAATGATAAACTACATCCTATTCAATCAATCATGACATTTTAGTTACAATTTTGGCGTATACCATATCTATACGATCAGTCACGTCATTGTTCTGTGTGTTCTTCTTCATAGATTGTACCCCCGTTGGATCGGTCATAATAATGTCGTTTTATTTTCGAAGTAAAGCGGACCTGTACAATCAGTCACATCATTATCTTGTCTCCTCTTCATCATAGATTGCATATTATCCAATCGGTCTTGATAGTTCAGTATCATATTTGCCGATATCCCACCTGTACATTTCTATCATGTCATTGTCCTATCTATTTTTCATGATAGACCGCATCCTATCCAATCGGTTATTTCAGTTCCAATTTCGGTATAGACTATACCTATACGATCAATCACATAGTTGTCTTATCTGGTCTTTTTCATACCCTGTACCCTGTTGGATTGATCATGATAGTTCAATTTTGTTTTCGACATATAACGGATCTATACGATAAATCATGGAATTGTCTTATCTTTTCGTGGTCGTAAACTGCATAATATCTGATTGGTCTTAACAGTTCAGTATCGTATTCTACAGAGATCACACCTATATGATCTATCATGTTGTTTTCCTCTCTGATTTTCGTGATACACAACATCCCGTTTAATTGGCCATGATAGTTCAGTTCCGATTTCAGCGTAATCCACACCTCTACTATCAATTTTGTCATAGTCTTGTCTCCTTTTCATCATAGATCGCATCTATATAATCAATCACGTCATTGTCTTATCTAGTTTTCATGATAAACCGCATTCTGTCTGATCAATCATTATAGTTCAGTTCTAATTTTGGCATAGACCACACCTATACAATAAGTCATGTCGTGGTCCTGTCTAGACTTCGTCATAGACTGTACCTCTTCGGATCAATCATCATAGTTCAATTTCATTTTCAGAGTAGAGCGGCGCTGAACAATCGGTCACGTCGTTGTCTTATCTCGTCTTCCTCATAGGTTGCACACTATCTAATCGGTCTTGACAGTTTAGTATCGTATTCTGTGGAGATCACACCTGTACGTTATATCACATTGTTTTTTTGTCTGATTTCTATGATACACAACATCTTGTTCGATCGACCATGACAATTTAGTTCCAATTTGGTTGTATGCACCTATACCATCAGTCTATTGTTGTCATGTCTCCTTTTCGGCATAGACCGCACCTATACGACCAGTCACATCATTGTCCTATCTGGTTTTCATGATAGACGACATTTTGTCAGATCAGTCATTACAATTTAGTTTTAATTTTGGCGTAGACCACACCTATACGATAAGTCATGTCTATGTCCTATCTAGACTTCGTCATAGACTATACCTCTTCGGATTAGTCTTGATAGTTTAGTATTGTATTCTATGGAGATCACACATGTACGATCGATCACGTCGTTCTCCTATCTGGTTTTTGTGATAGACTACATCCTGTCTAATCAATCATGATAGTTCAATTCCAATTTCGGCATCAATCGCACCTATATGATTAGTCACGTTGTTATTTTATGTGTTCTTCTTCATTGATTGTACCTCGTCAAATCGATCATAACCGTTCAATTTTGTTTTCGGCATAAAACGGACCTATACAATCAACCACGTCATTGTCCTGTCTCGTCTTTGTCATAGACCACACACTGTTCAATTGGTCTTGATAGTTCAGTATCATATTCTACGAAAATCACACCTATACAATCGAACACATCATTGTCCTATTTAGGTTTCGTGATATACCTCATTTGGTTTGATTGGTCATGATAGTTCAGTTTTGATTTCAACGTAGACTGCAATTGTGCGATAAGTCATGTCTTTGTACTTTCTGGACTTCGTCATAGACAGTACCTTATCGGATCGATCATGATAGTTCAATTTCATTTTGCAGCGTAGAGTGAACCTATATGATCGGTTACGTCATTGTCCTGTCTCGTCTTCGTTATAGACTACACACTATCTAATCGATCATGATAGTTCAGTTCCAATTTCAACGTAGACCATACCTGTATGATCAACCACGTCGTTGTCCTGTCTTGTCTTCGTCATAGACCGCACCCCGTAAGATCAATCATAATAGTTCAATTTCATTTGCGAAGTAAAGCCAACCTATGTGATTGGTCATGTTGTTGTCCTATCTTGTCTTTGTGATAGACCGCACACTATTCATTCGATCTTAACAATTTAGTATCATATTCTACAAAGATCACACCTCTATGATCGATCACATTATTGTTTTGTCTGGTTTTTGTGATTGACCGCATCCTGTCTGATGGGTTATGACAGTTTAGTTTCGATTTCAGAGTAGACTGCACTTGTACGATCAGTCACGTTGTTGTCCTGTCTGGTCTCTATCATAGACCTTACCCTGTTAGATTGGTCATAAAAGTTTTGTTTCGTTTTCGATGTAGAGTGGACCTATACGATTGATCACGTCGTTGTACTGTCTCATCTTCGTCATACACCGCACATTGTATGATCAATCTTGATAGTTAGGTATCGTATTCTGTGAAGATCACACTTATATGATCTGTCACGTTTTTATCCTGTTTGATTTTTGTCATAGACCGCATCCTATTCAATCAGTCAGTACAATTCAATTCCAATATCGATGTAAACTATACTTGTATGATCAATCATGTCATTTTTCGATCTAGTCTTCGTCATGGAGCGTACCCTATCAGATCGACTATGATAGTTCAGTTTCGTTTTCAATGTAAAGTGGACCTGTAGTAAAGTATTCTATGAAGATCACACTTGTATGATCGGTCACAATGTTGTTCTATATGCTTTTCGTGGTAGACCGCATCCTATTCGATCGATCATGATAGTTCAGATCCTATTTCGACGTAGATTGCACTTGTATGATCAGTCATGTTGTTGTCTTGTCTGGTCTTCGACATAGACCGTACCTTATTCGATCAGTCATGGCAGTTCAATTCTGATTTTGGCGTAGACCGCACTTATACAATCAGTCATGTTGTAGTCCTATATTATTTTCGTCATAGACCGCACTTGTACAATCATTCACATCCTTTTCCTATCTTATTTTCATGATAGTGGCATTCTGTCCGATTGCTCATGAATGTTTAGTTCCAATTTCGACATAGACTACACCTGTATGATCAATCACGTCATTGTTCTGTCTGGTCTTCATCACAAGCCATACCTTATCAGATTAGTCATGACAATTCAATTTCTTTTTTGGAGTAGAGCGAAACTATATGATCAGTCATGTCGATTTCTTGTCTCATCCTCATCACAACTACACACTATCTGATCGGTCTTCACAATTCAGTAATAAAGATAACACTTGTACGATCGGTCATGTCATTATCCTCTCTACTTTTCGTGATAAACTGTATTGTGTCTTATTGGTCATGATAGTTTAGTTCCAATTTCATCATAAACTGCACCTGTATGGTTAGTCACATCGTTGTCCTAGCTGGTCTTCATAATAAACCGTGTCCTATCAGATCGGTCATAGTAGTTCAGTTTCATTTCATCGTAGAGCGAACCTATACGATCGATCACGTCGTTGTCCTGTCTAGTCTTCATAATAGATCACACACTGTTCGATCAGTCTTGACAATTCAGTATCTTATTCTACGAAGATCACACATTTACAACCAGTCACAATGTTGTCTTATCTATTTTTCGTGATAGACCGCATCCTATCCGACCAATCATGACAATTCATTTTCTTGTATGATTTTCGTCATAGACTGTACCCTGTCAAACCGGTCATGACTATTCAATTTCATTTTCGGTGTAGAACAGACTTGTACAATTAGTCATGTCATTATCATTTCTCATCTTTGTCATAAACCGCACATTGTCTAATTGATCTTGACATTCTATATCATATTTTACGGAGATGACACCTTTACGATCAATCACACCATTGTCCTATCTAGTTTTTGTGATTGACCGCATCTTGTCCGATCGGTCATGATAGTTCAATTAAGATTTTGACGTAGATTGCACCTTATGATTAGTCATGCCGTTGTCATGTCTAGTCCTCATATAAACCATACCTCATCATATCAATCATGATAATTCAGTTTTGTTTTCAGCGTAAACCAAACCCATGAGATCGGTCACGTCTTTGGACTATCTCGCTTTCTTCATACACCACACACTATCTGTTTGGTCATGACCGTTCAGTTCCGATTTCAACGTAGACCACACCGTATGATCAATCACGTCATTCTCCTCTTTAGTCTTCGTTATAGACCGTACCTTGTCAAATCGATCATGATAGTTTCAATATCATTTTCGACATAGAGTAGATCTATACGATCAATCACATCGTTATCCTTTCTCCTCTTCATCATAGACCACACCCTGCCTGATTGGTTTTGACGATTAGGTATCGTATTCTGTGGAGATCACACCTATACGATTGGTCACATTGTTGTCCTATCTGCTTTTCGTGATGGACAACATCCTATTTGATTGGTCATGATAGTTCAGTTCTAATTTCGGAGTAGATCGCACTTGTACAATCAGTGACGTAATTGTCCTGTCTGGTCTTTGTCATAGACCATACCTCGTCGAATTGGTAAAACAATTTCAATTTTGTTTTTGGCGTAGAGTAGTCTATATGATCGATCCGGTCATTGTAATGTCTCATCTTTGTCATAAACTACACACTATCTTATTGATCTAAACAGTTAGGTATCACATTTTATGGAGATCACACCTGTATGATCAGTCACACATGTACAATCGATCATGTCGTTGTCTTGTCTTCTTTCATGATAGACCGCATCCTATTTGATAGGTCATAACTGTTCAATTCCTATTTCAGCGTACACTACACCTGTACGATCAGTCATTCATTTTCTTATCTGGTCTTTGTCATAGATCTTACCCTATCGAATCAGTCATGACAATTCATTTTCGTTTTCAGTGTAAAGCGAGCCTATATGATTGCTCACATCATTATCCTGTCTCATCTTTGTCATAGACCGCACACTGTCTAATCAATCTTGATCGTTAGGTATCATATTTTGCAGAGATCACACTTATACTATCGATCACGTTGTTGTCCTATCTACTTTTCGTGATAGGTGGCATACTATCCAATCGATCTTGATAGTTTAGTATTGTATTCTGTGGAGATCACACTTATACGATCGATCTTGTCATTTTACTATTTGCTTTTCATGATAAAATCGTCTCCTGTCCGATCGATTATGTTAGTTTAATTCCAATTTTGGCATAAACCGAACCTATACAATCAGTTATGTTGTTGTCCTGTTTGGTCTTCATCATTGACCGCACCTCACCTTGTTGGATTAGTCATAATAGTTTAGTTTAGTTCTCAGCATAAAGCGAACCTGTACGATTAATCACATCATTGTCCTATCTCGTATTTTTCATAGATCGCACACAGTTCGTTTGGTCTTGACAGTTTAATTTCATATTCTATGGAGATCACATCTTTTCGATTGGTCACATTGTTATCCTGTTTGGTTTTCATGATTGATCGCATCTTGTTTCGATTTTAGCGTAGACCAAACCAGTATGATCGATCACGTCATTGTCCTATCTCATCTTTGTCATAGACCACACATTATTTGATCAGTCATGATAGTTCAATTTCGATTTCAGCGTAGACCGCACCTGTACAATCAGTAACATTGTTGTCCTATCTGTTCTTCGTCATAGATCGTACCCCATTGGATTGACCACAACAATTCAGTTTTGTTCTCGACGTAGTGTTGACCTGTACGATCGGTCACATCATTATCCTATCTCATCTTCGTCATAAACCGCACATTGTCCGATCAGTCTTGATAGTTCAATAAAGTATTTTGGAGAGATCATACCTGTATGATTGGTCACATCATTGTCTTATCTACTTTTCATGATCCACCTCATCCTATCTGATCGATCATGACATTTCAATTCCGATTTCGAGGTCGATCGCACCTGTACGATCAGTCACTCCGTTATCATATCTGGTCTTCATCATAGACCGTACCCTATTGGATCTGTCATCACAATTCACTTTCGTTTTCGGCGTAAAGCGAACCTATACAATCGATCACGTTGATTTCTTGTCTTGTCTTTGTCATAAACCACACACTGTTTGATCGATCTTAATAGTTTAGTATCATATTTTGAAAAGATCACACCACTACGATCTATCACATAATTATCCTGTCTAGTTTTCGTGATTGACAACATCTTGTTTGATCGGTCATGACAGTTCAATTCTGATTTCAACGTAGACCATACCTATATGATCAATCACGTTGTTATCCTATATGGTTTACTTCATAGACCGTATCCTGTCAGATCGAGCATAAAAGTTCAGTTTTTTTTTCGACGTAGAGTAGACCTATACAATCGATCACGTCGTTATACTTTCTCATCTTCGTCATAAATTGTACATTGTTTGATTGGTCTTAACAATTAGGTATCGTACTCTATGGAAATCACACCTATACGATCGATCATGTGGTTATTTTGTCTGCTTTTTGTGATAGACTATATCCTATCTGATCGATCATGACCATTCAGTTCTGATATCAGTGTAAACAGCACCTATACGATCAATCACATCATTGTCCTGTCTAGTCTTCGTCATAGACCGTACCCCATAGGATAAGTCATAACAGTTCAGTTTAGTTTTCGACATAGAGTGAACCTGTATGATCAGTCACGTCATTGTCATGTCTCGTCTTCATCATTTACCTCACACTATCCGATAGGTGTTAACAGTTTAATATTGTATTCTACGAAGATCACACCTATGTGATCGGTCACGTCGTTATCCTATCTGTTTTTTATGATAGATCGCATCCTATTCAATCGGCCATGACAGTTTAGTTTCGATTTCGATGTAGACTGCACCAATACAATCAATCACATCACTTTCCTGTCTAGTCTTTTTTATAGATCGTATCCTATTGAATCAGTCTAGATAGTTCAGTTTCCTTTTAGACGTAGAGCAGACTTGTATGATTGGTCATGTCATTGTCCTGTCTCATTTTCGTCATAGACCGCACACTGTCTGATCGATCTTGACAGTTCAGTATCGTATTTTATGGAGTTCACACCTAAACGATCGATTACATTGTTGTCTCGTCTGCTTTTCTTGTTAGACTACATCTTGTTAGATTGGTCATGATAGTTCAGTTCCGATTTAAGTGTATACCACACCTATACAATCAATCACGTCGTTGTTCAGTCTAGTCTTCATCATAGACCGTACCTTTTTAGATCAATTATGACAGTTCAGTTTCATTTTTTACGTACACCGGACCATCACAATCGGTCACGTTATTGTCTTGTCTCATCTTCATCATAGACGGCACACTGTCCAGTCAATCTTGACAATTTAGTACATATTCTATGAAAATCACAACTTTATGATCGATCACATCATTATCCTGTTTGATTTTCTTGATTGGCCACATCTTTTCTTATCAACCATGATAGTTCAATTCCGATTTCGGCATACACCGCACTTGTAAATCAATCACTTCATTCTCTTGTCTGGTCTTCGCCATAACAGTACCCCATTGGATCGGTCATAGTAGTTCAATTTTGTTTTTAATGTAAAAAGGACTTGTACAATCGATCACGTAGTTGTCCTATCTCATCTTCATCATAGATAACACATTGTCTGATTAGTCTTAATAGTTAAGATCGTATTATGTGGAGATCACACTTGCAAGATCAGTAATGTAGTTGTCTTGTCTAGTTTTCATGATAGAACGCATCTTATCCGATCAGTAATGATAGTTCAGTTTTGATTTCGGGGTAGACCGCACTTGTATGATCAGTTAGTCGTAGTCTTGTCAAATTTTTGGTGATAGACCATACCTTATTGGATCAGTTATGAAACTTCAGTTTTGTTTTCAGCAAAGAGCTTACCTGTACAATCAGTCATGTCATTGTTCCTTCTCATCTTCATCATAGACTGTACACTACATGATCATTCTTAATGGTTGGGTATCATATTTTGAGAAGATCACACTTGCATGATCAACCACATCGTTATCCTATATTTTTTTCATGATAGAGCGCATCCTATCCAATTGGTCTTGACAATTCAGTATCATATTTTACAGAGATCACATATTTACTATCAGTCACATGGTAGTTCTGTCTAGTTTTCGTGATTGATCGCATTTTGTCTTATCAGTCATGATAATTCAGTTTTGATTTCGGCATAGATCGCACCTATAAAATCAATCATGTCATTGTCCTATTTGGTCTTCGTCATAGACTATACCTCGTCGAATCGGTCATAAAAGTTTAGTTTCAATTTTTGTATACAACGGACCTGTACGATCGGTCACATCGTTGTACTATCTTGTCTTTGTCATAAACCACACACTATTCGATCAGTCCTGATAATTAGGTATCGTATTCTACGGAGATCACACTTGTATGATTGGTTATGTCATTGTCCTATCTACTTTTCATGATATACCGCATCCTATCCGATCGGTCATAATAGTTCAATTCTGATTTCAACATAGACCTCAATTATACGATCAATCACGGCATTTTCCTGTTTGGTCTTCATCATAGACCGTACCATGTCAAATCAGCAATGATAATTTTGTTTTGTTTTTGGCGTACAGTGGACCTATATGATCGATCATATCGTTGTCCTATCTCGTCTTCATCATAAACCGCACACTATTCGATCAGTCTTAACAGTTAAGTATCGTATTCCATGGAGATCACACTTGTATGATCGGTCACACATGTATGATTGGTCACGTCATTGTCTAGTCTTCTTTTCATGGTAGATCGCATCCTATCTGGTCGGTCATGATAATTCAGTTCTGATTTTGGCATACACTGCACCTGTATAATCAATCACATCATTTTCCTGTCTGGTCTTTGTCATAGACTGTACCCCATCGGATCAATAAAAAGAGTTTAATTTCATTTTTGGAGTAGAGTAGTCTATACAATCGGTTACGTCATTATAATATCTTATCTTCATCATAGACTGCACATTGTCTTATCGATTTAAACAGTTAGGTATCATATTTTACAGAGATCATATATGTACGATCGATCATGTCGTTGTCCTATTAACTTTTCATGATAGACCGCATCCTATCCGATTGGTAATGATAGTTCAATTTTAATTTCGGCATAGACCACACCTATACGATCAAACGCATCGTTGTCTTGTTTAGACTTCATCATAGACCGTACCATATCGGATCAGTTATGACACTTCAATTTTGTTTTCGGCAAAGAGCTGACCTATATGATTAATCACGTCGTTGTTCTTTCTCGTCTTCATCATAGACAGCACACTGTCTAATCATTCTTGATGATTGGGTATCATATTCTACGGAGATCACACTTGCATGATCAGCCACATCGTTATCCTATGTGTTTTTCATGATAAAGCGCATCATATTCGATCGGTCTTGATAGTTCAATATCATATTTTACAAAGATCACACCTTTACCATCAGTCACATTATAGTCCTGTCTACTTTTCGTGATTAACCGCATTTTGTTTTATCAGTCATAACAGTTCAATTCTGATTTCGGCATAGATCGCACCTAATCAATCACGTCATTGTCCTATTTGGTCTCCGTCATAGACCGTACCTCGTCGAATCGATCATAAAAGTTCTGTTTCATTTTTTGTGTAAAGCAGACCTGTACAATCAATCAAGTCATTGTATTGTCTTATCTTCTTCATAGACCGCACACTATCCAATCAGTCCTGACAATTAGGTATTGTATTCTATGAAGATCACACTTATATGATTAGTCATGTCATTGCACCTGATTCGACTCATGGTAGCTTAGCTTTAAAGGCGTATCAACAAAATTTATACCTTGAATACTATTACTAAAGTAGCCAAGCTACTATAGCATAGTGGTTCTAGGATCGTTCACTAGGAAGGGTTTTCGCAAACACAAGTGATATTCAAATTAGGAAAATAGGTGATTTTCTTATGGATGTTAGCTTTAAAAGAAGATGTAAATGTTTTAGAAAGATTTAAACTAATCTAAGCTAACATTAAAGACTAAAATGAAAGGGTGTAAAAACAAGTTTCTCAAAGATAGGATAGCTATGCTATGGCTCTTATGCGAATTGGAAATCTCAGGATAGGCTCCTCGCGTTGGGGTTGCAACTATGGTGATGCTTGCTTCCCGAACCGGTGTGGATTTAGCAAATCAAGTTTTAATCCTTTAAAATGACAAAACAGATGGTAGTGAATTTCATCAATGGTTATTCACCTTAGACTTCCTTTGAATGGCTCGTAAGAGATAACTAATGGTCTAAAGCCAAAAGCTTACCAAATATTGGCAACTCAAAGTCATTCCAGGTGATAAACTCACCTTTCAATGGCCATTGAAATTGGTTCTAACGGATTAATTCAAAACTTGGAATTGAGAACCTCACCTTCGAATAGCTCGTAGGAGATAACTAATGGATAGAAATCCAAAAGCTTATCAAGTATTGGCCGTTGGAAGTTGTCCAAAGGAAATAAAAACCAAACTTTGCATTAATGAACCTTTAATGAAAAACGACTACCTTACCTTCCAGGTGCGAGAAATTTCCATGGGATTGCATCCAAGCCATCACATAACATCCATACTTTGAGAAACTAAAAGTTTTAGCCAATCATCCTCTGAGGAAAAGCCCTCAGAGGCTGTTTGGCTACTAAGAAAATAGAAATGGGAGAGCTCTGTATATTCTAAGTGTAAAACGTAATATATATTCTCTATATTCTATATTCTATATTCAAGAGGTGATTTCCACCCCTTATATAGTCTTTACAAAAGCAAAAGCTTGTGATTGGTTAGTTACAAGGATAAGAAAGGAAATTACATCACAAAATACAAAGGAAAATATCTAAAGTGGAGTCGGCAAAAACAGAGCAAAATTCGCAACACGCATGGGTTATGCGAATTTTGAAGGTGTTATGCGAATGTTATGCGAATTTCGCATAACACCTTGTGGAATGCGAAATTTTCGCATAACCTGGAGCAGTTGGCTTCCGAAGCCATATCTTCCTCATTTCAGCTCCAAATCGTGCACGGTTTGAAGCGTTGGATTCTTGACTTCCAGAGCTTTGAAATGGTATATAGCATGTAAAAAATTTACTTCGGAAAGTGCTCAAAAAGTGTGAAAGAAGACTGCAGCTGCTGTCTTCTTTGCTTCTCTTCACTTTGCTTGCTTTTCCTCTTTGCTTCTCTTTGCTTGTGCTCATGTTTCCACTTGAAATTCAAGCCTGTAAATGTCCAAAATCCTTGCTTTAACTTGTCCAAGTAGCTCCTCCATCATTTGGCATGCTTGAATCGATTCATAAGCTGATAAAAACATGTAAACTTGCCACAAAATGGTTAAAACCAATTACTAAGGACCTTAATGAATTAATTGGGTTAAATGAATATGATTACTACTCAAAGGTGCTTAAAACCATTATAATTAGGTCTACAAAATAGCACTTTTTGGTAGTAATCAGCACCGATTACACCGTTTTTCGGTACTCGTTCGGACAGTTTTTCGGTACTCGCACGGATTCCACCTTTTCCCGGTACTCGCCCAGATTCTAAAATTTTGAGGTACTGACACTGATTCCACCGTTTTTCGGTACTCGCACGGATTCTACCTTTTCCCGATACTCGCTCGGATTCTAAAATTTTGAGGTACTGACACTGATTCCACCGTTGTTCGGTACTCGTCTGGACAGTTTTTCGGTACTCGCACGGATCTACCTTTTCCCGGTACTCTCACGGATTCCATCTTTTCCCGGTACTCGCTCGGATTCTAGAATTTTCAAGTACTCACATCGATTCCACCATTTTTCAGTACTCGTTCAGACAGTTTTTCGGTACTCGTACGGATTCTACCTTTTCCCGGTACTCGCCCGGATTCTAAAATTTTCAGATACTCACACTGATTCCACCGTTTTTCGGTACTCGTTCGAACAGTTTTTCGGTACTCAAATGGATTTGACCTTTTCCCGGTACTCGCCCGGCTTCTAAAATTTTCAGGTACTCAAACCGATTCCACCGTTTTTCGGTACTCGTTCGGACAGTTTTTCGGTACTCGCACGGATTCCATCTTTTCCCGATACTCGCCCGGATTCTAAAATTTTGAGGTACTCACACCGATTCCAATACTCGTCTTGACAGTTTTTCGGTACTCGCACAGATCTACCTTTTCCCGGTACTCGCCCGGATTCTAAAATTTTCAGCTACTCACACCGATTCCACCGTTTTTCGGTACTCATTCTGATAGCTTTTCGGTACTCGCACAGATTCCACCTTCTCCCGGTACTCGCTTGGATTCTAAAATTTTGAGGTACTGACACGGATTCCACCGTTTTTCGGTGCTCGTCTGAACAGTTTTTTCGGTACTCGCACCGATCTACCTTTTCAAGGTACTCGCTCGGATTCTAAAATTTTCAGGTACTCACACCAATTCCACCGTTTTTCAATACTCGTTCGGACAGTTTTTCGATACTCGCACGGATTCTACCTTTTCCCCGTACTTGCCCGGATTCTAAAATTTTCAGGTACTCACACTGATTCCACCATTTTTCGGTACTCGTTCAGACGGTTTTTCTGTACTCGCACGAATTCTACCTTTTCCCAATACTCGCCCGGATTCTAAAATTTTGAGGTACTGACACGGATTGCACCGTTTTTCGGTACTCGTCTGGACAGTTTTTTCGTTACTCGCACCGATCTACCTTTTCTAGGTACTCGCTCGGATTCTAAAATTTTCAGGTACTCACACCAATTCCACCGTTTTTCAGTACTCGTTTGGACAGTTTTTCGGTACTCGCACGGATTCTACCTTTTCCCCGTACTCGCCCGGATTCTAAAATTTTCACGTACTCAACCCGATTCCACCGTTTTTCGATACTCGTTCGAATAGTTTTTCGGGACTCGCATGGATTCGACCTTTTCCCGATACTGGCCCGGATTCTAAAATTTTCAGGTACTCACACCGATTCCACCGTTTTTCGGCACTCGTTCGGACAGTTTTTCGGTACTCACACAGATTCACCGTCTCCTGGTACTCACCCGGATTCTAAAATTTTGAGGTACTGACACTGATTCTACCGTTTTTCGATACTCGTCTGGACAGTTTTTCAGTACTCGCACGAGTCTACCTTTTCCCCATACTTGCCCGGATTCTAAAATTTTCAGGTAGTCACACTGATTCCACCATTTTTCGGTACTCGTTCAGACGGTTTTTCAGTACTCGCACGGATTCTACCTTTTCCCAATACTCGCTTGGATTCTAAAATTTTGAGGTACTGACACGGATTCCACAGTTTTTCGGTACTCGTCTGGACAGTTTTTTCGGTACTCGAACCGATTTACCTTTTCTAGGTACTCGCTCGGATTCTAAAATTTACAGGTACTCACACCAATTCCACCGTTTTTCAGTACTCGTTCGGACAGTTTTTCGATACTCGCACGATTCTAGCTTTTGCCCGGTACTCGCCCGGATTCTAAAATTTTCAGTACTCAACCCGATTCCACCGTTTTTCGGTACTCTTCGGACAGTTTTTTTTACACTCGCCACGGATTCCACCTTTTCCCCGTACTCGCCCGGATTCTAAAATTTTCAGGTACTCACACCGATTCCACCGTTTTTCGACACTCGTTCGGACAGTTTTTCGATACTCACACGGATTCCACGGTCTCCCAGTACTCGCCCGGATTCTAAAATTTTGAGGTACTGACCTGTTCACCGTTTTTCGTACTCGGTGCTGGACAGTTTTTCGTACTCGCATTGGATTCAAACCCTCTTCCCGTACTCGCCCTGTATTCTAAAATCTTTATGGTACTCACCCGTTTCCACCGTTTTCCTGGGTACTCGTTCGAACATCTTCGTGTACTCGCCACAAGATTAACATCTACTTTTCACCGGTACTCGGCCCGATTCTAGAATTTTCAGGGTACTCAACTGATTCACCGTTTTTCGGTCACTCGTTCGAACAGTTTTCGGGTACTCGCATGGATTCGACCTTTTCCCGGTACTCGCCCGGATTCTTAAATTTTCAGGTACTCCACCTGATTCCACCGTTTTTCGGTACTCGTTCGGACAATTTTTCGGGGGCTCGGCGATGGGATCGACCCTTTCCGTACTCACCGGATTCTAAAATTTTTATTAGTCCCACCCATCTTTCAATTTGCCCGCGCACAAAACTCCATGGTCTACACACTTAGTAGTATCACATATCCTCCCCCCGTTGCCAATCAACAGTGCGTACCGATCCCTATCTATGCAACTCGGTCTGTCCTCCACGGTCATTCTTCACTGTCGACACATACCTGGATCATTTCTCACCTGCTGCGGGTCGTCCATCAGCCTTTCTTTCCGCCTCTTCACTTAATCTCGGGTCAGCAAAGTCTTCTCAGACATGCTTCCTTCCTCCCTGTTTACACTCGTGCTTAACAGTGTTCCTGTTCTCAGCGTCGGGACCCCCAATACTACCTAGCACCCATCGTCTGAGCTTCTAGGTTTTTGGCACTCGCACGGATCCCTTTTCCCCTACTCGCTCTGGATTGCTAAAATTTAATGCGACTACTGCACCCACGTGCATTCGGTCTTAGATAGCCTTCTCTAAGCGACGCATATCATACAGACATCTCTTCCTGACCTCCTCCACCCGTCTTTATCCCGCCACCCGTCGGGCAGTCATTTTCGATACTCACACGGATTCCACCGTCTCCCGGTATCTCCCGGATTCTAAAATTTTGACGGTAACTGGACCACTGATTCCACCGTGTTTATTCGGTACTCGCTGGACAGTTTCGAACCCCGCTATCTATTCTGATAAGCGTGATAAGCTACCACGAAGTCTTCTACGTATTTCGCCCCACTAACTCGTCCGGAATTCTAAAATTTTTAGTACTCACACTGATTCCACCATTTTCGGTGACTCGTTCAGACGGTTTTTCACAGTTTTAGCCTACCTCGCACAACCGACCGTCAAATCAGGTGTCCTCGTTCTACCCTCTCTTCTCTCACATAGGATTCCTTAACTTCGAAATACTCTCAGTACTTGTCTTGATGCTGGTTCTCTCTGCTTTTCCCCCAGTTTCTCTCTAAGAACTCGGTGACCGCATGGATTCGAGCCTATCTTATTTATGTTCCCCCTGTGTTACTCGTGTCATACCGGTATTACTCTGTCATCTTAGTTTTTCTTCGATTATCTTGCACGATCTAGCAACATCTCACAACCGATCTCTTAGCGATCATCACGTTCATTGGTCCAACATCCCGATCACATATTTGTTTCATAGGAGCCAGCTCCAGACACTATCTAGATCTATCCATCACTCTCCAGTGAATTACTCTGCCCAGGTGTACATCTTAATACGATTTTCATGCGACATGGTACTCCAATAGACCGATCACGGACCGCGATTTTCTTGTTTACTCGGATGAGCTCACTTGTGCCTATCTGTTTCTTCGTCATAGATCGTACCCGGATTATCAGTGTATTGGCCCACAACATCAGCATTCAGTTTGTTCTCGACGACTGTGAGTCGACCTGTACCTCTACGAGGTCACGTATCAACTCCATCCCGGAATTCTATAAACACTTATTCATCTCGTCATAAGTAACCCGCCACACTCGATTCCACCGTTTTTCCCGATCAGTCTTGATAAGTGGTCAATAAACACAAGCCTCGGAACAAGTTTTTCGTACTCACACCGATTTCCACCGTCTCCCACGGTAACTCGCTCGGAATTCTAAAATTTTGAGGTTACTGAACACGAATTCCACCCATTTTCGGTACTCGTTCGGTACAGTTTTTCGATTACTCGCACGGATTCTACCTTTTCCCCG
Organism: Vitis amurensis; assembly: GCA_037355405.1. Taxonomy (NCBI): domain Eukaryota; kingdom Viridiplantae; phylum Streptophyta; class Magnoliopsida; order Vitales; family Vitaceae; genus Vitis; species Vitis amurensis. Next base: position 10,826 of record JBAPGN010002478.1, on the reverse strand, counting down.
TTACTTGCCCGGATTCTAAAATTTTCAGGTACTCACACTGATTCCACCATTTTCTCGGTTACTCGTTCAGACGTTTTTTCTGTACTGCGACGTATTCTACCCTTTTCCCAATAACTCGCCCGGATTCTAAAATGTTGAGGTCATTGACACGGATTCCACCGTTTTTCGGTACTCGTCTGGACAGTTTTTTCGGTACTCACACCGATCTACCTTTTCTAGGTACTCGCTCGGATTCTAAAATTTTCAAGTACTCACACCAATTCCACCGTTTTTCAGTACTCGTTTAGACAGTTTTTCGGTACTCGCACGGATTCTAACTTTTCCCGGTACTCGCCCGGATTCTAAAATTTTCAGGTACTCAACCCGATTCCACCGTTTTTCGGTACTCGTTCGGTCAGTTTTTCGGGACTCGCATGGATTCGACCTTCTCCCGATACTCGCCCGGATTCTAAAATTTTCAGGAACTCAAACCGATTCCACCGTTTTTCGGTACTCGTTCGGAAAGTTTTTTGGCACTCGCACGGATTCCACCTTTTCCCCGTACTCGCCCGGATTCTAAAATTTTCAGGTACTCACACCGATTCCACCGTTTTTCGGCAGTCGTTCGGACAGTTTTTCGATACTCGCACGGATTCAACCTTGTCCCGATACTCGTCCGGATTCTAAAATTTTCAGGTACTCACACCGATTCCACCGTTTTTCGGTAGCTCCGTCGAGGCAGTTTTCGTACTCGCATGATCGAAATCCCGGTATACTTCGCCCGGATTCTAAAATTTTCAGTTACTCAAACCGATTCCACCGTTTTTCGGTACTCGTTCGTACAGTTTTTCGGCACTCGCACGGATTCAACCTTCTCCCGGTACTCGTTCGGATTCTAGAATTCTCAGGTACTCACACCGATTCCATTGTTTTTGGGTACTTGTTCGGACAGTTTTTCGGTACTCGCATGGATTCCACCTTTTCCCGATACTCACCCGGATTCTAAAATTTTAAGGTACTCACACCAATTCCATCGTTTTTTGGTACTCGTTCGGACAGTTTTTCGGTACTCGCACGGATTCGACCTTTTCCCGGTACTCGCCCGGATTCTAGAATTTTCACGTACTCACACCGATTCCACCGTTTTTCGGTACTCGTTCAGACGGTTTTTCAGTACTCGCACGGATTCTACCTTTCCCAATACTCGCACGGATTCCACCTTCTCCGGGTACTCGCCCGGATTTTAGAATTTTCACGTACTCACACCGATTCCACCGTTTTTCAGTACTCGTTTGGACTGTTTTTCGGTACTCGCACGGATTCTACCTTGTCCTGGTACTCGCCCGGATTCTAGAATTTTCAGGTACTCACACCGATTCCACCGTTTTTCGGTACTCGTTCGGACAGTTTTTCGGTACTCGCACGGATTCCACTTTTCCCGGTACTCGCCCGGATTCTAGAATTTTCAGGTACTCACACCGATTCCACCGTTTTTCGGTACTCGTTCGACAGTTTTTCGGTACTCGCACGGATTCCACCTTTTCCGGTACTCGCCCGGATTCTAAAATTTTCAGGTACTCACACCGATTCCACCGTTTTTCGGTACTCGTTTGGACAGTTTTTCGGTACTCGCACGGATTCCACTTTTCCCGGTACTCGCCCGGATTCTAGAATTTTCAGGTACTCACACCGATTCCACCGTTTTTCGGTACTCGTTTGGACAGTTTTTCGGTACTCGCACGGAATCTACCTTTTCCCGGTACTCGCCCGGATTCTAGAATTTTCAGGTACTCACACGATTCCACCGTTTTTCGGTACTCGCACGTATTCTACCTTTTCCCGGTACTCGCCCGGATTCTAGAATTCCCAGGTACTCACACCGATTCGATTGTTTTTGGGTACTCGTTCGGACAGTTTTTCGGTACTCGCATGGATTCCACCTTTTCCCGATATTGACCCGCATTCTAAAATTTTAAGGTACTCACAACAATTCCATCGTTATTTGGTACTCGTTCGGACAGTTTTTCGGTACTCGCACGGATTCGACCTTTTCCCGGTACTCGCCCGGATTGTAGAATTTTAACGTACTCACACCGATTTTACTGTTTTTCCGTACTCGTTCGGACTGTTTTTCGGTACTCGTACGGATTCTAGCTTGTCCCGGTACTCGCCCGGATTCTAGAATTTTATGGTACTCACACAGATTCCACAGTTTTTCGGTACTCGCACAAATTACATCTCTTCCCGGTACTCGCCCGGATTCTAGAATTTTCAGGTACTCACACCGATTCCACCGTTTTTCGGTACTCGTTTAGACAGTTTTTCGGTACTCGCACGGATTCCACCTTTTCCCGGTACTCGCCCGGATTCAAAAATTTTCAGGTACTCACACCGATTCCACCGTTTTTCGGTACTCGTTTGCACAGTTTTTCGATACTCGCACGGATTTGACCTTTCCCGGTACTCGCCCGGATTCTAGAATTTTTAGCTACTCACACCGATTCCACCGTTTTTCGGTACTAGTTTCGGGCAGTTTTTCGGTACTCGCACGGATTCCACCTTTTCCCGGTACTCGCCCGGATTCAAAATTTTCAAGTACTCACACCGATTCAACCGTTTTTCGGTACTCGTCTGGACAGTTTTTTGGTACTCGCACAGATTTGACCTTTCACGGTACTCGCCCGGATTCTAGAATTTTCAGCTACTCACACCGATTCCAGCGTTTTTCGTTACTCGTTCGGACAGTTTTTCGTTACTCGCACAGATTTGACCTTTCCCGGTACTCGCCCGGATTCTAGAATTTTCAGGTACTCACACCGATTCCACGGTTTTTCGGTACTCGTTCGGACAGTTTTCGGTACTCGCACGGATTCTACCTTTTCCCGGTACTCGCCCGGATTCTAGAATTTTCAGGTACTCACACCGATTCCACCGTTTTTCGGTACTCGTTCGGACAGTTTTTCGGTACTCGCACGGATTCTACCTTTTCCCGGTACTCGCCCGGATTCTAGAAATTTTCAGGTACTCACACCGATTCCACCGTTTTTCGGTACTCGTTCGGACAGTTTTTCGGTACTCGCACGGATTCACCTTTCCCGGTACTCGCCCGGATTCTAGAATTTTCAGGTACTCACACCGATTCCACCGTTTTTCGGTACTCGTTCGGACAGTTTTTCGGTACTCGCACGGATTCTACCTTTTCCCGGTACTCGCCCGGATTCTAGAATTTTCAGGTACTCACACCGATTCCACCGTTTTTCGGTACTCGTTCGGACAGTTTTTCGGTACTCGCACGGAATATACCTTTTCCCGGTACTCGCCCGGATTCTAGAATTTTCAGGTACTCACACCGATTCCACCGTTTTTCGGTACTCGTTTCGGACAGTTTTTCGGTACTCGCATGGAATCTACCTTTTCCCGTCACTCGCCCGGATTCAAAAATTTTCAGGAACCCACACCGATTCCACCGTTTTTCGGTACTCGTTCAGACAGTTTCGGGCTCCCAGGATTCGAACCTTTTCCGGTACTGCCGGCATTCTTAAAATTTTCAGGTACGTCAAACCGATTCACCGTTTTTACGGTATCTCGGACAGTTTTTTGGCACTCACACGGATCAACCTTTTTCCCGTTACTCGCTCGGATTCTAAAATTTCGGTACTCACAAATCGATTCCACCGTTTTTTCGGCAACTGGTTCGGACATTTTTTCGGTTACTCACACCGATTCTACCGTTTCTCCCGGTACTCACCCGGATTCTAAAATTTGACGTACTTACACTGATCCACGTTTTCGTACTCGTCTGGACAGTTTTTCAGTACTCGCACGAGTCTACCTTTTCCCCATACTTGCCCGGATTCTAAAATTTTCAGGTAGTCACACTGATTCCACCATTTTTCGGTACTCGTTCAGACAGTTTTTCAGTACTCGCACGGATTCTACCTTTTCTCAATACTCGCCCGGATTCTAAAATTTTGAGGTACTGACACGGATTCCACCGTTTTTTCGTACTCGTCTGGATAGTTTTTTCGGTACTCACACCGATCTACCTTTTCTAGGTACTCGCTCGGATTCTAAAATTTTCAGGTACTCACACCAATTCCACCATTTTTCAGTACTCGTTCGGACAGTTTTTCGGTACTCGCACGGATTCTACCTTTTCCCGGTACTCGCCCGGATTCTAAAATTTTCAGGTAATCAACCCGATTCCACCGTTTTTGGGTACTCGTTCGGACAGTTTTTTGGCACTCGCACGGATTCCACCTTTTCTCGGTACTCGTCCGGATTCAAAAATTTTCAGGTACTCACACCGATTCCACCGTTTTTCGGTACTCGTTCGGACAGTTTTTCGGTACTCGCACGGATTCTACTTTTCCCGGTACTCGCCCGGATTCTAAAATTTTCGGTACTCGTTCGGACAGTTTTTTGACACTCGCACGAATTAAACCTTGTCCTGGTACTCGCCCGGATTCTAAAATTTTCAGGTACTCACACCGATTCCACCGTTTTTCGGTACTCGTTCGGATTCTAGAATTCTCAGGTACTTTCCACCGTTTTCGGTACTCCGGCACGCTATTCTTACCTTTTTCCCGGATGCGCACCGGATTCTAGAATTTTCTCAGGTACTCACACCGACACTGTTTTTGGGGTACTCGTATCGGACAGTTTATTCGAGGACTTCACATGGATCCACTTTTCCGATTACTTCACCGGAATTCTAAAATTTTATAGACCACACCGAATCCATCGTTTTGTACTACGTAGCGATCGGACAGTTTTTCAGATCTATCCGGGAAAGGTGACTCAGCACTCCCGGAGATTCTTCGGACCTTATCCCATCGTGAGTAAGGTACCCGCTCAACGCAAGGTTCCGGATGGTTTCGTAGAATTTCTCGGACCGTACTCAGCCCCGATCTCCACCGTTTTACGGTACTCTCGGAGATATGTTCTCTCCGAAAAAGTAGATCCAGTGGAGTATGGAAAATGTATTGTGTTCCCGACGGCGCCGGATTCCCGTACCTATGCCCCAGACCCGGAAAAAGGTCCCGAATAGGGTACTCGCCCGATCTGAATTCATCTTATGTTGGTACTCACACCGATTCCACCGTTTTTCACGGTGATCTCCGCCGTAAAATTCGAGTGAGTATTTCTCAGAATTCCCGAGCCCCGCCGAAGTACTCCCTCCAGCGTAGCGGGAGTAACGTAACAGTCAGCGTATTCCCTCGGTCCCGGTAGTGGAAATGTGTAGGTCTGCTGGACCGATCTAGAATCCCTGCTCGAGCTCATCCACTGCGGAATAAACGGATATACGCGACGAGCGTTTTCTCGAGGTACTACGTTTGTGCTTGGTGACTCCGCACAGCCCGAAAATATTGTCGTTTAGTAGCTCAGACAAATACCGGGTTCGGCCCCCGCTTTCCGGTACTCGCCCGGATTTTCTGAAAATTTTCAGAATACTCACAACGATCTCACCGTTTTCCGGGCTTTACTTGTAGTGCCTCACCGCACAGTGTTTTTGGTACCGCACGAAGTTCCACCTTTCTCGGGAAAAAATAGAATCGGTTAGTCTCGCCCGGATTCCCGCAGTAAATGGCATATATGATGTTGTGTACTCACACCCAATTCCACCGTGTTGGCCTTCAAAAGTCACGTCGTGAAAACTGGGACAGTTTTCTGCGTTATCTTAGGTGTGCATATAGTTACTTACGTACAACAAATGGTAGAATCACGAGGCCCGTACTCGAGTACCTCGCGCTTGCGTAGAAATTAATATCAAAAAGCTAGTACACATCCGTGCACGAAAGTTCCGTGCCACACATCTTTGCTCGGGTGACTCGCCACGTCTGGGTATTCTACTTTTTCCGGTATTCGCGACGCGTAATTCCTCAGAGAAATTATTCAAAGAGTACTCAAACACGCGTGTCCACTCTCCCTGTCATTCGAGTACTCACCCGGATTTCGTGTAAAATTTTAACGGTACTTCACACCAATCCATCGTTTAGTTTGCAAAAATGGTACAGATCCTTGTCGGACAGTTTTTTTGGGAATCGCGTGAGTCAAGTTCGCACTGAGACCTGTGACCGGTATTATACACCTAGTCCTTGCCTAGTACCGGAAACATGGGTTAGCTCATCTCTTCCTCTCACCCCCTTTTCCCCTCGAGATTCTTAGAATTTTACACGTACTCACCCCGAGTTCACACCGTTCTATAGGTACTTGTTCAGGACAGATTTTTCGGTTCATGCGCACGAGAATTCCACCTCTTCGCGGTACTCGCCCCGGATTCTAAAATTTTCAGGTACTCGACAACGTTCCACTGTTTTTTTGAAGGTACTTGTGCGCGCAGATTTTTCGGTACTCGCCACGGTCTGCACTTTTTCCCTGAGCCGGTACTCCCCGGCTACTCTCCGATGTTATCAACCGGGGTATCACACGATCTGCAATTACGCGTGTGATTTCCTGCCCGACAAATGGCTAGATCCGGGCCAGTCCCGGGAAAAAGTAGAAATCGGGTTACTTCGTCGGCGTATGTGCGAGACAGATTTGTTATGGACCATCTGCTCGCCGACTGCATTAAACTATTGCCCGGGACTTGCCCGGATTCTAGACATTTTTAAGGTACTCACCCCGGATATTCCAACCGTTATGTATCCAGGGGAGTACAATCGTTCGGACTGGTTTTTCTCCGACTTAGACTGTGGGTACTCACACGGATTCCAACTTGTTCCCACTACTCGCTCGGATTCACAGAATTTTTCGCACTCGCGTACTCTCACACCAAGATACACTCGGGTTTTTTCGGAAACTTTGATGATCAAGATCTAGTGTGTGTTCCAGGTACTCGGCACGGATTCCCCTTTTCCCAAGTACCCGGGAAAGTAGTCCGTGCGTACTCGGACTCGTGGACCTCTGCGTAAAAGAATTTTCGGATTACTCAACAATGATTTCGTGCCACTGGTTTTTCGGAGTAATCCGGAAAGAGTAGGCTGCTTGCCGTCGGCTAGTTTTATCTAGTGTGTGTAACCCCGGTACTCGCAACGAGAGATTTTCGAGCTTAGAAATTTTCGCCAGCCGGTACTCGCCCGCATTACCAAAATTCAGGTAACTCACACCGATTCCCCCCCCCACGTTCTTTCGGTACTCGTACTGGACAGTTTTCGTCTACTCGCACAGATTTGACCACTTTCCCGGTACTCTGCGCCGGAATCTCAGAATTTTCAAGCTATCTGCACACCAATTCCACCGTTACATTTCTGAACCCTCACCCCCTTCGCTGGTCCCCCTATCCGCACCGCCTAATTTAGTGTCCTTCTTGCGTGGAAGAGTAGGGTACATTCCTCGGTCCTCGCGATGGCTCTCTGCTGCAACCGAATATATGATCTCTTCAGGTATTCACACCCTTTCCAACTGTTTCGTGCATAGTTTTGCCGTCACCGCAATCTCCCTGTCCCTCCGGGCAAGCCAGCCCCGAGTACGGAAAAAGACCTCGATCATCGTGGATAAGGTGTTTGATTTTCCGAAAAATTCGGGTGGTATAGTCCTAGACTGCTGGGGACTTCCACTTTTCCTGATACTCACCCGGATTCTAAAAATTTTAGGTACTCACACCCAATCCATCGTTTTTTGGTTACTCGTCGATCGGACAGTCCTATTCTTTCACCGAGCCTCGATGTCCCCCTTCGCGCCGACGGACTTCACTCTATTCTCCCCCCGGTCCGCTCACCGCCTATTCTGCAGCATATAACAATTCGCTCTGCGTCAGAATGTTTCAATATTACTCAACCAGCCTCAGATGAATCTCCACCGTTTTTCGGTACTGCGTTCAGGACAGTTTCGTATATACTCGCTGTCTCCGGCCCGGAACCCGTAGAAGAAGGTCCGATTTAGTGTGGTACCTCGCAGTACAGCCCGGATATCCACCATTTTTCACTCAGAATAATTAGCGTTAGATCGACCCGCCGATTCCTAATTTTTCAGTATGACTCACAATGATTCCACGAGTCAAGTACCCGGGAAAAAAAGTAGAAATCGTCGCCGAATATATAGAGAAAATGTTGTTCGGCACAATGTTGTTACAAGCGATAACCCGGAAAAAGGTTCCAAGCATTGTTGGTGGGTACTGTTGCACCGGGTAACCCGATAAGATTTTACTTTCGGGAACTCGCACGAGTTCGCCTTTTCCAGCAATCCCGGCGTAGCTCCCCGCCCGCATTCCAAATTTTCAGGCTACTCACACCGATGCTCCACCGTTTTCGGTACTCGTCTTGCGACAGTTTTCAGTTACTCGCCAGATTTGACCTTTCCCGTACTCGACCCGGATTCTAGGAATTTTCAGCTCTCACACCAATTCACCGTTTTTTCCAGGTACTCGGACGACTGACCGGGAATAAATCTACACTTACGTCAGCGATAGTGCCTCACTCGCGGTCCGGATTATCTAGAATTCTCAGGTGATTCACCCCTTTCCACTGTTTTGTGGGGGTACTCTGTGCGGATATGGAATGACCTTTCGGTGACTCACGTGGTTTTTAGGTATCGCACCTGCGGATCCACCTTTCGCCCGCTGATACTCTCAACCCGGATTCCTTCATTACAAGTTTTAAGGGTACTCACCACCACTGTCCAATCGTTTTTTAGCGTGACTCGGTTCGGACAGTTTTTCAGGCGAGTTACTCCGCGAACAAGATTTAAGGACCTTTCCGAGCCTGGATTATCAGGTGTGACCTCCCCGGAAAATCCGGGTTCCTCTAAGAATTTCATCATGAAATTCCCTGCGAGCAACCCGAATTTCCACCGTTTTATCACCCGGGTACACCTTGTTCAACAGTTTTTGTCACCTCGGTAGCAACAGAGTTACGGATCATTGTGCCTACCGCTGAGTATTTTGGCAAATCTGTAGTTACTCGCGGCCCCCGGATTTCTGAAGAAATTTTCCGCCTAGCCTACGCAAATAGATATCCACTAGTGTTTTCTCGATTAGGTGTGGAGTACCGAAAAATGGTAGATTCCGAAGCGCGCTACCTGTTCAGCCAGTAGTTTTTCAGTACCCGGTGAACAGTAGATATCGTGCGAGTCGGAAAAGCTGTTCCGGGCGGCCAGATCCGGAAAAAAGGGCCGGTTACTCTGGCACGATGTTACGACCTTTTCCCGTGTAGTCGTCGGCCCGCTTCCAGCACAATATTTCAGGTACTCACACTTTTCCACCGTTTTATCGTAACCGAAGAGTACTCGTCTGGACAGGGTTTATATTATCGTTAGAGCTTCGGCACGGATTTGACCTTTTCCGATACTCTGCCGGATTCTACGAATTTTCAGCTACTTCACACCAATTCCACGTTCTTTCGGTACCTAACGCACGTATTCTACCTTCTCCCAGTATTTCGCTTGGATTCTAGAACTATCTTTCATGGTACTCCACAACGATTCTCCCACTGTTTTGTGAGTACCGTGAGTGCGGCTGTAAGGCACAAGCTACGTCTTCTTTGATGTCTCTCGGCAATATGCTGTCTCTTTGACCGGATCGCGCAAGCGTATCCGGAAAGGGGTACTCGCCATTGGATTCCACCTATTTCCCGGAATTATACTCGATCTCCACGGGATGTTATTCTGAAAAAAATTTTTTAAGGTAAAGTAACTACACTCCCGAATCGCTCCATCTCCGATTGTTCCCTGTGGTGTGAAGTACGATAATTCTTAGTAGGTCGTTCCTCGGTGTCGAGCTGTTTTTCGTCTCACAATCGCGCCCAGAGGTGAATTGGATACGAGTTGCTCGACTTTTCCTTCGGGTACTCGGTTCCGGATTTTACAATTTCTCGCAGCGTACTCACACCGATTCCACCGTGCTCGGATATTCAAAGGTGAGGTAACTCTTCGGTTGTCGGACATCGTCTCTCTCCGAAAATCGGGCGGTGTCGTGCCCGGGCCTATTGGATTCACACCCTTTCCCGATTACCTCACTCCGGATTCTAGAATTTTCAAGGTAACTCAACGATCCCGATTCCACACGGCTGTTTACAAATGAGTATCCTCGTGGACCGAGTATGGAAATGCTGTTCCGCCTCGGGAGCAACAGCCTCATTTAGGGAGATAAAAGCGTCGCAGGGTATTCTCCACCTTCTGAAATTAGTGGTTTCCCAGGTACCTCGCCCGGGGATTCAAGAATATTTCAGGGTCTCACATCGTTGTGATCTCTACCGTCCCCCGTAATTCGGTGTACTTGTTCATGAAAATCGCTTTGTGTCAGAGTATCGCACAAGATTCGACCCTCTTTCCACGGGTACTCGGCCCGGAGGCTAGACGATTTTCCACGTTTACTCACACCGATTTCTAGAATATTTCAACTGAGGTACTCACACCAGGATTCCCCCGGTGTGTGATATCAAGAGTAGAGTCCGTCGCATCGGACAGTTTTCTCGCGACGTAAAGAAAAAGCTGGGTATTTCGCTCGGCGCGAGGGATCTCACCTGTTTCGCCTAGTTACTCGCTCAACCGAATTCAGAATTTTCATGTACTCACACACGATTCCACGCGTTTTTCGTACTTGTTCAGATTAGTTTTCGCGTACTCGCAACGGTAGTCCTCCTCGGTTGCAAAGTGCGGTACTCGCCTCCGGAAGTTATTCAAATTTTTCATGTGGTAACTCACACCGGATTCCCCCAGGTTTATTCGGAAGCTCCCGAGTACTGCACAAAATTTTTCGATGGATAGCAATACGTCTCGACGGAGTCTTCGCACCCTTCCCGAGTACTCGCCCGCGATTCTAGAATTTCATAGCTAGCTCACCACCGATTCCCACCGTTTTTCCGTACTCGTTCGGATGTACCAGTTGGTTGTGCCCAAAAGCTGACCAT